>BGPR01045130.1:0-10227 GCA_013235015.1 Araneus ventricosus | reverse complement strand
AATTATTTCCCACCCGTTGAGGAGGTCAATGAGTGGTAGGATAATTGGTTCCCACTCGATGAGAAGGTCAATAAGTGACAGGATAATTATTTCCCATCCGATGATGAGTGGTAGGATAATTATTTCCCATCCGATGATGAGTGGTAGGATAATTATTTCACAGCCGATGCGGCGGTCAATGAGTGGTAGGATAATCATTTCCACCTGATGATTCGGTCAGTCATCGAAAGCAGTAGCGAAAGTGCTTATCGAGAGCTTGTCCTACATGCTGTATATCAATCTGATTTTTAGAGCTGTGGGACGAATCTCGAATAAATAAAGTGTTATAGTAATTAACCTGCGACATCAAAGGCTTTATTTGTTAGAGAGAGAGAGAGAGAGAATGAAGATGCCTACATTTCTGTGGTAAGTGGAGAAAACAATCTATGTTATCGATTCTACAATAAGGACAAAATCTAATTATAATTGTTGATGGCATTTGTGTGTGAAATCGGAGTGTAAAACTCTATCTAATCCAGATAATCGAGTCGAACAATAATTCGATTCGATCAATCGATGATGTTTCTTTATGACTCTTTTGATGTACATTATCGAAGTAAACTGTATCAATGAAAGAAAGCCACAATAAGTCTTAACTTGGGAGTATTGTATTACAAAATGAATAAGACTTCCAATTTGCTAATATTTTTAAATACATAGGGATAATGCTAATTTTTGAACTTCAGAATCATTAAATACTTTCGTGACGGAGAGCAATGTGTACAGGATTTCAGCACCGAGGCCAGTAACGAAGCTTTCCTTTATTGAATGTTTGATCATCAATTCAGACAATTAGTTTAATATTACGTAATAGCCTCAATTCAGGCTCCCGTGATGCCCATAAATCGTGCAGCTCCAGTATAATTTTGGAATCCTCTGCATATTTTGTTGGAGAAAATAACATGTGGCATCAAAACGTAGTGGAAGACAGCGTGAAATGGCATGCACAATTACACTTGTTTTGCGACAGTGACGTCAAGTCAACTAATTATGCAAGTCGTACCTTGGGTGATTGGTTGAAGAATGTTCGCCATGAAAATGTGCGAGTCTAGAAGACGTCAGACTCGCTTTTACATTTAAAAAACTGCTTACAATAAACTACATAACAACTGTTTTTACTTTGAAAGAAGTTTTTTCTTTTCTTATTAATTTTTTCAACGCTTCCACACTCCAATTCTGATGCAATGATTCTCGACTTTATAACTAAAAAGTGACAAAGTTTTATCAGCCTCCGAATGAATTAGAGACCATTTGTCCTTTTCATAAAAGCAATGCGTTTGGATCATTAGTAATGGGAAGTGTTTAAATTCAAAAACCATTTCTCTGCCCTTATTTAGTAAAGAACCCTGAGCGTAATTTTTTCTTTCTTCAGTGTTACTTACATCTTAAGACATTCAAAAGCATAAAAGAAATGGCCACTCCTTAAAACGAGAGAACGCGCGCCTCCTTAGCGAACGTTAAGACGCGCGGGACTCATTGAATGACCTCGAAACTGAGCGCCTCCTTAGCGAAGATAAGACGCCCGGGGGTCATTAAATGACCCCCAAACTGAGAGCCTCCTTAGTGAACGTTAAGACGAGCGGGGGTCATTGAATGACCCCAAACTGAGCGCCTCCTTAGCGAACGTTAAGACGCGCGGGGGTCATTGAATGACCCCAAACTGAGCGCCTCCTTAGAGAAGTTAAGAAGCGCGGGGGTCATTGAATGACCCCAAACTGAGCGCCTCCTTAGAGAAGTTAAGAAGCGCGGGGGCATTGAATGACCCCAAAATGAAATTTAATCCTGCGCTATTGAAACCATTATATTTTCAGTTGGAAAAATACTAATATTTTGACTTTTAAGACATTAAGAAAACAGTGTTTAACACAAATCAAATACACTCCAATATTTTTTGTGATAAGACTTTTAAAATACGATATTTTCTTCGCATACAATTAGTGCTCAAATTATTAAAATACTCATTATAGGATTGTTACAATAAAAACATAAATTTTAATACTATTTTATTATGAGAAATAATAGTATGTACATACCAATTTTCAGTTACATTCTGTTTTCTTGAAGGCAATTACTAGATACGGAAATTAAGTTCTCCTGGCATACAAAATTTGTTCATATATTGCAGATTCCAGTAGTTTTTAAGTCCTTATTTCACGGACAAAACTTACATCTACCCTTTGAAACCATTTTTGATTTCTTGTTTGGTGGTTCTTGAACGGCAGAGCAAAATTTTTTTCTATTTCCACTCTTAGTTCACGAGGTAAGCACAGATTATTCATCCTTTTATTGGCGTAATCACTGATAAGTTAAAAAACAACGTATGTAGTCCTCGTCCGATTCCGTATCATGTTTGCTGAAATTTTCATGATTTGAAAACTTTTCTTCTCAAACATCCCGAGGTACAATTTCTTCATTGTCAAAATCAGAATCTTCGCCAGTTTCAACTTCAGCAAGAAGTTTACGTAAACGTTCCAAATCTAAAAAAACTTTTCGTATGGAGTCGGCATCGTCAGCAGAAAGTATGTACTTCGACTCGGAAAGGACAGCAACGAACTGACGTCCTCAGTCCCTCGAAATAACTGGCTTGTGGAACAAAGGGAAGGACGCGCGGGGTCATTCCATAACCCCAGTAACTGACCAAACGTGTATTAGGGGACGATAAATTCCGGAAATACTTTCTAAATACACAGAAAAGGTAGAGGGATATGACTGACTCAGCTATTGATAAAAAAGGAATGAACAGGTGGCTAGTTTAATGGTAATTGGAGTCTGCAGAGGATGTGGGGTCATAAAATGACCCCCGCGCGTCCACCCGAGTAAACACAAATATAAAAGGAAAATAACCTTAAGGTTCAACCTGTTCATATTTTTAACCTAACTTTATGCCCACTAAGGTAACATTAAATCCAATCAAGTAGAAAACTGGTCTACTGCCAAGAAAAAAGTATAATTCTAGCTATGAAACTCGTAATATCTAATGAACAATGGCGAAAAAATTCTAATTAGTTAACAACTCGGAAAAAAAGGAAACATATTTAATGAAATTTCATGTTAATTCCCTCACTTTTTAAAAAAATGTAAAAAAAACTAATTTTTAAAATCCAGTTTCCCTTAACTAGATTAGTTGAGATGGATCGCTTTTAAATAGCGACTTTCTTTCATTAATTGACCTTACTCACCGTCTGCCAAAAATCTTTTTTAATATCGCAACTTCGAAACAAGGCCTTCGTCAACTAACGCAATAATACTATAAGCTCGTTACATTCGATAAGCGGGAAAAAATTAGCTCGACATCTTCCTGCACCGCCATTTTTCTTCGCAGCACCTTTTGTCTGTTCTTCTTTCCGAAAAAATAAAGATTCTCTCCTTAAAATCTAATGAAATTTTTTTCTTTTTGGAGAAGCTTTCAAAAAAGGAAGCACAAGTTAAAGTCCTGGATAAAATCTGCCTTGTTTTGGGATTGCTGAACTAATTGATCGCGGGTGCACCTTAGACGAATAGAGAAGAAAAAATACATATTCTTTTTTTGGGCATTGTTCTTTTCTTCTTTAGAATGCTTTTCTGCAATCAGCGACTTAAAAGAAAAGAAAAAAATGTTATGTTAGAATAAAAATAGCGAATTTTATTTTTGTCTATTAATTATTTTGCTCCAAAGACAGATAAAGCGATGTTAAATCTTAGTTTACGGGAAATTCTTTTTTTTTCTTCAGTTTTTAGAAGAATATGAAAAAGTTGAAATACGTGCTCCCAAAATTTTGTTGCTTATTATTTCTCCAGACTTTTTCCCCGTCTTTTTTTCGCTTCTTTTTCATATTAACTCTTCGTGTACCTTCTGTGAGATGAGATGATTACCATACTTCGTTAACTAAGTTAATTATTTTTAGATGTAATTTCTTATGATACGAAATGTTATAACTGAATTAATTTTAAAGTGATGTCGCCTGTCAATAAGTAAATAAAAAATTGAAAATTAAGTTATTGTCTTGGAGTTTTACAAACAGACCTCTATATACACTCCAGAACAGTAGGTTGGTTTCATTTACCTTCAGTTACTTTATTCATTAATTTTAATTTCAGTTTATTTAATTTTAATTTAATTTCATTTTTCATTTAGAACTCAGCCTGCATGCGTTATTAATAATTTATTAAAATAACTACAAATTTAATGAAAACACACAAACATATTGTACTATATTGAATTATATTCACAATATTGTAGAATAGTGAACAGTATCATATAATATTATATAATATCGAACAATATTTTACAACATCGTGCAACATGTTGTGCTACATGGGAAATTCTTAGAAAACACAATTTTATTACTACTCTAAAAATTTTATTTAACTTTTTATTAAACTTTTTATTTTAACTATTTGTTTGGCTTTTTAATATTTAACTTCAAAGTTATTAACATAAATATTATTATGGACTCTTGACATCAATTTTTCTCAACTCTGTGGATTTCACTACTCTGCAGATCCACACGTAAGTAATAAAACTTAATTAAATTAAACGAAAAAATTTTTTTAAATATATTAAAATAGCGTATTTTCATCTACATAACACAAGGATAAAATATTATAAAACTGTGGCACTTCAGGAGGTGAATGACAAATTGATACAAAAATCCATCTCTACAATCATGAAACAAATCAAATTAAATAAGAACGCATAATAAGTACAGTGAAACCTCTTCGAACGGCCACCCCTGCATAGCGGCCACCCCTCTTAACGGCCAAATTTTCGTGGCACGGATATTTCGGCCCATAGACCTAATGTTAAAATAACCCCTAGCAACGGCCACCCAACCCCTCTGAACGGCCCATTTAACAAACGCATCGGTTAGAGATTTACGTTTTAAACTGAAAAACGAACTTGGAAAAAATGGTTTTTTTTCCCGAGAAGGTTAAAAACTTAAAACAGTCACAAATTGTATCCTTTTTTCAAAAAATATAAAAAATTATTAAAGAAAGCACTATTTTCTCTTTAGATAAGTCTCATACTTCATTTTAAATAAGAAATATGTGTCAGACTTGTTTATATTATGTATTATAGCAATTATCTTGTAATTGTAACGAAAACCCTTCAGAGCGGCCACCCCCTCTGAGCGGCCAGTTTTTCTCGGAACGGAGGGGTGGCCGCTCAGAGAGGTTTCACTGTATAAAAAATAACGCACGCTAGAAGAAAAATTTCTTTATTTTAATTTTGAAAGTACTCTGGTTAAAGTCCGAAATATTCTAAGAGAGTAATACGCTGAAAAAACTAGAATTTTAACCATAAACAAGTCAAGCTACATTTACAAACCAATCAAGTTAAGGTATCCGACTGTGTTCGGAGACATTTTTGTGAAAAATAACTTTTATATATTTTTTAACGTTATTTTTCAACTGCATATGTTTTAAAACTATGAAAATATTGTAAAATAAGGCTTTCAAAATAATATTTTTTTTAAAAAAACTGAGAAATTTGAAGAAAAATGACTAAAATATTTGCCTTAGGCTAACAGCCGTAGACAAAATCATATTCTAAATAGACATAAATCCTTGTAGGAGTATATTTTTATAACAGTTATTTGTGTTATGCTCTAAAATATTTCTTGTACCTCAAAATAGTTTTGAGATATAGCTGAACATAATTACTAAACTGTTAATTTTTCATAAAAAATGCTTTTCGTTTTTATTTAAGCACTTAAAAATAATACTTGATTTTAAAATTGACCTTAGTTTTTAGAGGAAAACATCAAGCATATTACAGAAAACAATCTCAGAAAATTTCATATCAATACTTGAATAACTTTTTGAGAAATCATTGTTACGGTCGACAGTTTTCCTCAAAAGTATCATTTCTCAGAAAACACGTTTAAACTTTTCATGCAACATAAAATAATGCTTACAGTTCGGTAATAAAACAGCTGTAACTCCATTTGTAATTCACGTAGAGTAAAAAGTGAGACAGTTTTAGAAAGCTGGTTAAAGAGTCTACACAATTAAGTATTAAAAAATGTTTTTGATAATTTCATCAAAAAAGACGATTTTAAAGCAGTCGGATACCTTAAATAAAAACGTATAATAAGTAAAAAAATAACGCTAGAAGAAAAATTTCTTTATTTTAATTTTGAAATATCCTGCTGAAAGTACTCTGTTTATAGTCCGAAATATTCTAAGAGCATAATACACTGAGAAAACTGGAATTTTAACCATAAACAAGTCAAGCTACATTTACAAACCAATCAAGTTAAATAAAAACGTATAATAAGTAAAAAAATAACGCTAGAAGAAAAATTTCTTTATTTTAATTTTGAAATATCCTGCTGAAAGTACTCTGTTTATAGTCCGAAATATTCTAAGAGCATAATACACTGAGAAAACTGGAATTTTAACCATAAACAAGTCAAGCTACATTTACAAACCAATCAAGTTAAATAAAGACGTATAATAAGTAAAAAAATAACGCTCGAAGAAAAATTCCTTTATTCTATTTTTGAAATACTCTGATGAAAGTATTCTGTTTATAGTCCGAAATATTCTAAGAGAGTAAGTAATATCTCTTAGGCTTTCAAAAGTTATTCCCCTCGCTGACGCATATTTTGCTCGCTCAAAATGAAGAAGTTGTTTTACTTTTATAAAGTAAAGTACTTGACGGTTAAAAATGAAGTCTGGTGTTGAACTTGATTATGCTCGTTTTTCTCATAGTTTTCAATATGACGGCCTGTCCCAAATGGAGTTTCCTACTTTTGATGAATAAAGTTAGAAGTTTCAATTTATTTTCGTACTTCTTAGCCTAACTAAATGCCGTAATTTACTTATATATAGTGATTTAGTTTAAAGCATAGTATACATTAAATAAAGTACCCAAACATCAAGTATAAATGTCCTGTCTGCAGCTTATTTAGCATTCGAAATAAGTAAACAACAGACAATAATTATTACGGTTCCTTTACAGAGATTTCGAATTTCGACTTAGTAAGAAGGTCTTGGAGTAAAATTGTTCTTGCATAGCAAAGGAACAGAAGTTAGAATTCCCTCCAAGATGAATTTCTTGGCGAGACTATCTGCTGCAGGTTCGCTACTGGCATGACTGGTGTGCGCCTTAATCCAGCCAATGGAAACATGTCTGTTCACTAATAACTAATAGTCCAGTCGAATTGTCACGAAAAGTTTCAAAATATGGAAAAATGCATAACAACAATTTTATTGCTTGAAGTTGTTGGGTCGGCAATGCAAAACATGGCACTATATTTTGCAGACGGAGATCGGACCGTATAAGGGGGTTGGGAAGCGAAATTCGAACGATCGGTTTTTTGCGTTTAAATAAAAGGCTATTAATTTGAGAAGAAAAATTTAAATTAAAACTTTGCAGGTATTAAAAAGATCTATAAGATGAGTCTTCGAACGTTAAGATAGCTAGCTTAATTAGGGCAGGAGTAAATAATAAAAAAACCCTAAAATTTCGTAAAAGTAATTTTTAAAAAAATATAGCAAAATTTTTGACATTTCACGTAAGTACGCATTATGTAGTAGGGTATATATGGTTCAAATTACAGAACGATATCTGCCTACTTTTTTCAAAACTTTTTCGTCTGAAAATGCCTGTAAGTACTTTTTTATCTTCCAGGATTCGAGGAGCGAAAAGAAATCCTAATCTAAAAATTATGTTCTAAAATTTCAAATGGCTTTGTGATAGTCGATTTTCAGAAAATAAAATGACGGGAGGCTGTCTTTTTCAGACAGCCGCTGATGTTAGAGGCGTAGGACTACTTTACTCGCGTGACTCTTTTCCGATTTTCAAATTTTTTTTCTAACTTCTCTTGTTGCCCTTTATCTCTAAAATCAGACATTAGTTATGTTTTTATCATATGTAGTTACCGAGATGTAGAGGATCGCGTCACGGATTCATGCGTATTTTTGTCCAACTTTGCAACTCAGTAGTCGATGAACTGCAATTCCGATTTTTAAATTTTTTGTAACTTCTGTTGTCACCCTTTATCTCTAAAATCAGACATTATTTATGTTTTTAACATGTGTAGTTACCGAGGTATGGAGGATCTTCCATACAACGTTTTCTGTGGCGTTTTGGCGTGTGAATCAAATTCCTTCCTGAGACCCCAATGGGAGGAACGTAGTCCTACGTTAAAAGTGAAGAAATTAAGTTCTAAGTTAACATTTTGTTTCGCTTATTTTTTCTGAACTCATTTTCCCCAATGGAAAAGTTTTTCTGCAATGGGGACAATTCGTTTAGGTGTTATTTGGTTACAAAAAACATAACGAACTGAGCATGGAGATTGTTACTGTAGACGATTGTAATTGATGATGGTTGAAATAGAAGTTTTGCTCTGTTGGCTCTATTTGAAAATGTAAATCAGCTTTTTAAGACTTCTTGTCGACTGATAAGGCTTGAGGATACTTTGAAAGCATCAAATCTGCTATTTTTAACTCTGGGGCTTGCTACAATAGAAGCTCCTTATTACGGAATGCCCGTTACGATAGATTCCTCTCTTTATGGTGATAAAGTTGAGAATTATTAATTAACATTTTTTTCAATTTTCACCCGAATAGGATGCTGTTAAATTCCGAGGGTAATCGCTTAAATACGTGTAAAATAATAAACGAAGCAAATATTTACTAATAATAAAAGCGTGTGTGTGTTGGCACTCTACAGGCCAGACTGTTTGATCTACAATTTTAATTATATTATTTTATTTATATATTTACCAATTTTTATTTACATTATTTTATTTATACATTTACCAATTTTTATTTATATTATTTTATTTATATATTTACCAACTTTTGTTTATACTATTTTATTTATATATATATAAATTTTTATTTATATTATTTTATTTATATGTTTACCAATTTTTATTTATATTATTTTATTTATATATTTACCAACTTTTGTTTATACTATTTTATTTATATATACATAAATTTTTATTTATATTATTTTATTTATATGTTTACCAATTTTTATTTATATATTTCAATTCTTCGTGTAGAAGAAACACGAGTCTGAGTTTGGAGACAGAAATAAAGAGAAACCTCTTTACAGCAGCCACCCTTCGTTTCAAAGAAAATTAGCCAATTAGAGGAGTGGGCGCTAAAGAAAGACTCAAATGTAGGCATTCTTGTTACTTTCTTAAAAAGAACACTTATTTCAATACTCCGTGTAGAAGAAACACAACGAGTCTGAGTTTGGAGACAGCACACTTATAGCACTGACTTATACAGCAGTTTCCCAGCCACGTACTCGTAATGCCCACTCCGGTGGAGGCTGTTCATACCATAACCTCAAGAGTAGGTCTACCAACTCCCTGTCTTGGAATCCGGGCTGTCTGAATGACAGCCACTACAATAACTAGAGTACTGAGGGCGGAGTCTAGTAGCCATCACCCCCCGAAGGAAGTACGTACTATCACTAGAGGGAGGTAACACAATCTCACCCTTATTGTACCCAGAGGAAGTAACACCCAGCTGACTTATATAGCAGTTTCTCAGCCACGTACTCTTAATGCCCACTCCGGTGGAGGCTGTTTATATCATAACCTCAAGAGTTGGTCCACCCCTGCACTGCCTTGGCATCTGCGTCGACTGAATGACAGCCACTGCAATACCTCGACTACTGAGGAGTCCTAGTAGCCAATCACCTGGCCATGGCCAGCCCCTCTCGAAGGAGTTACACACTATCACTGGTGGAGGGACCTAAAGCCCCACCATTACGTTACCCCCAGGAGAAGCGAGTCCTGTTTACTTATATTGCAGAAACTCATCCGAGTACTTGCGGTTCTCCCCGGGGAGTGTTTATACCATAAAAGAAAAGCCCTCCGTAGGAAACGAAATCAGAATAATAGAGTAAAATAAAAGGGTGGAGGTCAAAGGCTGATTTGACCTCGAAGAAAAGAGAACTATTGGCCATTGCCTCTTGTTTCCCTTTGTAACTTTGCTTGATGGCTCCTGATTTGACTTAAAACTCAACTCCATTTTCTGTTTCCGTTCTCCATTATGATGATTATTTGGCATCCAATTCAAAATTGAGCAAAAGCAATTATATTTCAGTAATATTTCCCATATTTTCATGTAGAATTTCTCTTCCGTATTTTCACTGGAAGATTTTCGTTGATAAAGTTTTTCCCATATTTTCACTTTTTTTATGGTTCTTTATTCTAGCGTAAAGTTTTTGAAAAT
>BGPR01045128.1:0-12417 GCA_013235015.1 Araneus ventricosus | reverse complement strand
ATCTTAGTGTAGTGATGGATTACCAGTAACTATCTTGGACTGGACCAGTCATTCACCGATTGTATTCTAAATATCTACTATGATCAAATGCAACTTTTCTACCTATGCCTCCGCTGGTTACCTTTAACATGTCTTTATGATTTAGGCTAGAAATACTGTTAACATGGGAAATAATGCTTCCAAAGAGATGTTGGGTCTGTATGGCCAGAGTTTTAATGGTATATATAGAATAATAATAACGATATAGTATTTTTTTAGCATGTAATAAATGCTGTAAATAGAGAACATAGTCCTCGACCTGCGACAAACTCTAAGCACTTTGGAGATGAAATTGGGGACCAAAGTACTAAATTTTCTAGCATCTTCTTGTTAGTACAGACCTGGGATTTCATCTAGATGACTTACTAAGCAACGCACTGTACAAATGCATACGTAACGTCCAAAGTTTAACATTGGGTAATCTATGGACAATTTTAGCTTTAAACATTTCTGGCTACCTGTTTAAATTAATTTAATGAAGTTCAGTTCGTATGTGATCAAACTCGAATTTGCGCGATTAATCCAGATTTTATATAATCAACGAATAATTGCGATGTTAAAACACAGCTCAGTTTTGCCTATTATTTTGCATGCATTTATAAAAGAAAAATTGGTTTGTAGTTAGTAAGGCAAGATTGCTTCCTTTGCATAGAGAAATATTCGTTAATTTGAAAAGGGAGCATTTTAATTAAAAATTCTATTTTTATTCAGTATCATTTAGATTTGTTATGGTTACTCGCATTTATCTTGCGTTCATCTGTTTTGAAGAAAAAGTTTATTTACTCACTTCTTTTAAATTATCGTTTGGCAGAATGTACTCCAAGACTCAAATTAAAATATTTTGATGAACATTCATGGAACTGAACATTTTTTCTTTTCCTTTTAAGCAGACGATTTGTTTACGCAAATATTTGCATTCATGTTCTCCGAAGTGCTTGTTGGCAAGTATGATAGTTTTGCTCAGCTCGAATGAATATCCCTCAGGCTAAGTGTTCGAATTCGTTGCTAACGCGTCTCATCAAACTTTCTCTCAATTTTTTTCTTTTCGTTTTTTCTAAAGTGACAAAAAGTCGTTTCTGAAGTTTTAAAAATTTTCATTTCCAGGGGCAAGTGTAAATAAAAGAGATCAAATACAGCTTGCAACCGCTTAAAGTTTTAGTGCTTCATACAGAAGGCAGGAAGGATTGCAATGCCAAACGATAATATTTTATGCTCGCAGATGAGAAAAAATAAGTGAACACAAAAAAGGAAAGGACCGGATGTGATATCATGTCCAGATGTATTTGGTGAACTTTTTTCGCCATTTGTTGATTTTTTTTTTTTTGTTATTTTAAAAACGCTCGAAGAATTTCCCGATTAATTCG
This sequence comes from Araneus ventricosus, assembly GCA_013235015.1. Taxonomy (NCBI): domain Eukaryota; kingdom Metazoa; phylum Arthropoda; class Arachnida; order Araneae; family Araneidae; genus Araneus; species Araneus ventricosus. The sequence continues at coordinate 11,014 of BGPR01045128.1, read as the reverse complement.
TTATATAGAACTTTCGATTTAATTTACTGCCATTCTAAAACATAATTGCGCTTAGAGGTATTCTTAACGCTCAGTCCTTTATATTTCGGATAGGCTACTCATTCTTCTAAAATTTCCTATTTTTACTTTCTCGTATACGAAGTATACAAAGAGAAAGTATTGTAATCGTCAAAAATTCGAACTCGAGATTTTGACGAATCTCCACGTTTTAGACCTCCTTGATTCCGAAAAACACAATTTTGGAATTATGTCTGTCTGTGAACACGATAACTCGAAAACTATTAGAGCTACGGGGATGAAATTTGGCATGTGGTCTTTAAACATAATTTGTAGGTTTCTATCAACTTTTGGACAAAATCTGTCAACGGGAAGTCTGTCTGTCTGTATGTTCGATGTCATGCGAACGCTATAACTCAAAAACTTGAAAAGCCAGATGGATAAAATTCGGTACACAGTTTTATCGTCATGAATGTAGATCCGTATAAAATTTTGGGCCAAATCCGTCAACGGGCTGACTGTCTGTCGGTCTGTGTAATAGCATACTTGTTCAGTTTTGAAACCAACTCCCTGCGCATGCCTACTGGTGGCCAATGACTGTGCAAAGAAGGGCGTTCCGAAATCTTGGCAGTTTGCCAAAAACCAATTCTGGCGCGATGTTGTAAGGAAGCAAACATTTAGGGAGTCTCGCCAGGTCCTGTTGCGCACAAGAATGCGCAGGGGATTTGAATTTGTTTTGATCCTTCAAACCACGCGTGGTTCCAACTTTGGTTTACTTGCGACGGAAATTTATTTGACGTCTTTTATTATTCTAGTTTTCTCTACATGTGTTAGGTGTATACGAGAAAGTTTAGGGAAGACCACTCCCGCTGGTTTTATGTTTTTTTTTATCAAAATAGTTTTAGCATAGTAAAAAAAATTGAATAAATTATGTAATTTGTCATAAAATTCCACTTAATTGCAAAAAATTATACAGTCGACGCTCGTTATGACGACCCTCTGCCTCCCACAGCAAAAGTTCTTTATAACGAGTGGTCGCTATAGTGGATATAATTAAAAACTGTAAACATGCACGCTCAGCAGTTCCATATAAATAGGCGATTTTTTAAGAGATTCCAACTAAATACTCAACTTATTTTTTATCATTGGTATTAAAAATAAAATTTTATCAATTAAAAATATATTAAAGTAGAAAATAAAGGGATTGTATATACTTAAAACATTTATTTTCTAAAGAAAAATCAGAAATGGTTGTTTGTCTTTGCTGCTATGATGCTTTTTTACAAAACATAATTTTCCATTTCCAGATTAAAGATGATAAATAATGTTCTGCCCTTTCAAAAAAACATTTTACGTCTCAATAGCTGCTTGAGAACATTTCTTTTATTCTAGGTTTATTTGATTTCCGCGCTTAGTGGTGGATGTAATTTCCCAACCTGTCACAGTTGAACTGTAACACTGAAAGACTCTCCTACTTGAAGCGCAATTACAATAATCAAGGTCATTTACGTTTAGAAACCATGATTTCTTTTTGGAAAATACTGGAGAGAGTTCGCTGAATTCGGACGTTGTATTGGATTGACACTGGACGTGTTATACCGAGAAAAAATAACATAGTGCATAGGGAAACACAGTTGGGATTTTATACTGGTCGTTACTAATGGAATGGTCTTTACAATGTGTGTCGTTATAACGAGCGTCGACTCAGTAATAAGTTCAAACTAAATAATTAAAAAAATAATTTAGATTAAAGTAGATAATTCAGTTGAAAAACATTAAAAAAATTCTTATACTGTATCTAGCCTTTAAAAATTTTCGTTTCTAATTGCATCATATCTTTCCTATAGCGCTTAATCAAATCTGTTAATATGGAATCCTTTTTCTGCAATGTTCAAGATTTATGTTATTATTTAATAAACAATTTTACAGTTTAGAATCTGTCTTCTTAATCATGTTTTTAAACCAGCGAGATGTAGTCTCCCCTAAACTTCTCTTTACTCCACACATGTATGGGACAACAATGCTAAACCCTAGCGCAGTGGGAGTGAAGCAAATGAAATTAAGTCAGTCTCAAACTCGCTCGGATAAAATTCGAACTCCTTATTCCGAGAACGCAACAAGTTTTGCACAGCACACGTTGAAACGACAAAAGAAATAAAATATTCCAGCAGGACTGAATTCCTAAAGGAGAAAAAGAACCAAATGGGAAGAAATGAAGCCTTTCGTTAAGCCAATTTCGTAGACCGCTAAGATCAGAAAGCCAACTATACTAACTGATAAAATAAAAAACGCTCGCCAACAAGTCACCAATATGCAGTTTTAACAATATGCAATTTGAACACCTTTTTTCCAACGGATTAACAGGGAAATTTGAGCACAGATCTATAATTATATCAGCAAACGTCATAACAATTTTTATTTATCTAAGCCAAAGGGTTAGAGATATAATTGTTACAAGTTGGAATACTAAGACTCGACAGACAGTCAACCTTTGACGGTTTGGCCTAAAATTTATACGGACCTCCACATTCATGACGATAAAACTGTGTATTACTCATCCATCTGGCTTTTCAAGTTTAGTTATAGCGTTCCATGACCGAACACTTGGTAGACAGACAGACTTCCTGTTGACAGATTTTGTCCAAAATTTGATAGAAACCTAAATTATGTTTAAAGAATCACATACTAAATTTCATCCCCGTTAGCTCTAATAAGTTTTCGAGTTATCGTTCACAGACAGACAGACAGACAGACAGACACACAGACAGACAGTAATTCCAAATTGTATTCGGACTCAGGAAGGTCTAAAACGTGGAGATTCGTCAAAATCTCGAGTTTCTAAGTCTTGGATTACAATACTTTCTCTTGTATATTCGATGTGAGGAAAGTAAAAAAGAAAAAATGTATAAATGTAGCTCATAGTAATTGTACAAACCCAAAATTATTTAAACACCTTTAAGAACATTTTGAGTTCTTTTTTTGCAATATATTACATGAATCCTGGTAAGCTCGCTTCTGGCAAGTCGCTTCCCAGCAATGTTAGTCTTATGGTTGGGAAGAGAGTTTTACAAGGTTAAGCATGGATTGACGAGCAGCGGCTGTTCCGGGATCCCTGACCTTGGCGACGAACTTGGCGATCATTTTGGCGACTTGGCAACAAATTTGGCGACCTTGGCGACAAATAGATGATTCCAGAAAATGCGACCCTTTTCTCGATATTTCTATCAGGAAAGGGAATACGCTTGAATATACGAGAAAACTCCATGTGACGTCACGGCCTGTCGGATAGAGTATAAAAGGACCGCGCCTGGATCAGAGGCAGTAGTGTTGATCTATTGGGAACGACTTTAGAGTTTCGTCTGCAGTGGGAGCTAGGAAGCTGGTGAGCTGAGCGCTATTGAAAGTGCAGTTATTGTCGTTATTAGTGATGTGCTGATTGTTTGCGTTGCTAAATATCAAAGTGCTGAACTGTTATAACCTGTGAATTGTTGTCTGTTTGCATTGCTGATCTGTGCAAGAACTATTGTTTCCTGTACCTGTTTTTCTGCATATTTGTAAATAAACCTTCATTCTCCATTATCTTTCTTGTTGGACGGTTTACACCATACACCCACAGAAAGACTTTCATAACAATATTCATTCAGAACAAATGTTTTCGGCTACATTATTTAGGCCTAATATTACGTTTCATACTCTTTCAATAAATAGGAATTTAGGAAGGAATACTCTTAAATTTAGACTTAAAAATTCATTTTAGTTTGCAGGTGAATAAAACGGAAAGCGAGTTGCATTTATATAAAATAATGAACACTTTCTCCGACTAAATATTGTTAATTAATTTTTTGATTATTTTCATCTTAGAATTTGACTAAAAACCGTATTCCGGTGCTTATTCTGATATTCTCTTCATACTTCTGTTGTTTAACTGTAATTTCTTTAACTCCGAAAATTAATAATTCCGACCTTTTAGACATAGATGTGTAGACTTCCATATCCGAAAAAGTTTTTAATTCTAGTATCTATCGTAGTTTTCCGAAATCTAAATTTGATTGTTTTATCTTTCGTATAAAATCATTTAAAAATTACATATCAGATTAAAGGATTCGTCAAAGCATATTTGAAAAAGGTTAAATTCTATTTTTTTAAAAATGATCTCGAACATAAAACAAGGCAAACCTTATAACGACCATCAATTATGTGGCTTTTCCTTTGAATAATTAACAATTGCATCAACTTCACTTAATTGGCATTTTTAATGTTTTGTCATGGCCAGCCATATACCAATTTTTGCTTGTTGGTTTATATTTTTCATTTTTGCGATTTGTTTTCAATCGTTTTCCCCTTCTATAAGAGATACTTTATATTCATAAAAAGTAAATCTTATAAGCAATATGTTAAAATATATGATCAATCTTCTACTATTACTATTTTTTCGATAAAAGTAAGTGTTTTAAAAGATATGGTCGTCTGCTAAAAATTGATATCCGTATCATAATTGGAAATCGAAACTTCAGAAAATTATCATCTGCTGAAAACCAATAACAGAATACAGAATACAATTTTGATTTAATCAAATGAATGCGAGTTGAGTTCTTTTATCGCTAAAATTGATATAAATCCAGACATGAAAAATTCATTTTACTTCAATTTAAAAAGTTATAATTGGTGTTTGTCGTTGTATAATCCTCTTTGACTGGAAAATATGCTCAATTAACAAATACAATAGCAAAAAAAAAAAGAAATTGCACATTTATCCAATCCGAAAATTATTTTAAAATAATCCTCTTTCAAGTGAAGAAACATTAAAAATTTAAATTTTTCCTGGACGGAATTTTTATTCCCTAAAGAATCAAATTAATTTCAGAATCCCAAATTCCACAACCCCAAAGGTGCCTTTGGAGACGACGTAATAATAATAAATACCAACCCTAATTTATGAGTTGTTCCTTGAAATTCTAATCCTTAATTTGCTTCCTGGCAATTTGCAAAATTAAGATATGTGCCTGCTTTTAAAAGTGGATGGAAGCTAAGAAAATTGAAATCAGTGATTTTCCTTTATGCCAGTGGCAACAGTAAGAGCATTTGAGAGAGCTAAATGGCGTCATTTATTTTTTTCTAATTACGAAACACCGCAGATTTTCTAAGACAACAACGGCTAATAAAAGCATATTTAAATTCCCCTTTAAAAGTATTTATTTTCACATATATCTTGAGATATTTTTATTGATTTAGATTAATGAGATATTGATTTTATTAAAAAAATATTTTTCACTTAAAACTTTCTGATTTGAATGGGAAAAAATGGAATTCTTTTAAGTACTCAAATGAGTTTATGTTAAAATTAAAAATTCCGTTGGGTATGTGAATTGTTTTCAAGAGCACTTTCACTTTGAAGACTTGATTTAGATGGTTGTGAAATTTTTCAATTTGGATCAGAGTTAAAAAATTTATGCGCAATAATTTATGCGAAATTTTAATATTTCCATTGTATACTTATTTTATTTATTTCTTTTTATGTGTAAATTGTGCTTGTGATTAATAAATTTTGTTTTACTTCATGCGTTTTAAAAAAAATCTTTTCCCCCAGTTATCAAGGAAAAAGTGATTCGAGAGATATATTTCTAAAGTTTTTTTTTAATACGAAAGAGATTATAAAATCAATACTAATCATTATTAGTATTTTATTCAATAGATATATTTGCATTTTTTTCTTTAATACAAGAAATGATCTCAAATACCGTATTAATTCGGATTAATATTTTTATTCGAATGAAGATTTTTGAGAATTCGATTGTCAAATTTTACCAAACGGTTTTTCTACACAGTAATCCAACGAGCGATTAGAATTTTTAAAAAAAGACTGCAATAAATCGTTTCTTATCTCTCAAATGATTTTCCAATTTTTAATGTATAATATGAATATTCTTTCATTGTTTTAGAACTTTTTTGTTCAGTATTTGCTGCATTACAACTTAAAATGCAATAATCTACACATATTGTCGCGCGATTCCTTGTTTAATTTTACTTGATTATGATCCGTACTTTTTCCCCACATTAATAAAAATACATGAATTGTTATAAATTTTCTATATATTACTTATATGATAGCCCAGATCTGTCTCTCGGTAACGCTCTGACGTCACCAACAATAAAACTGACGCCATAGCACTGCGAGACGTTAAACAGCATTATTTCATTGTTAGAGAACCTAAATTTCAATAATTTTAAATTTAAAAGAGTAATTGTCGTTCTAATTTCAAATTTAATAGCTCTAAAATAGTGAAATAAAATTTTCTATCGATTGATCTAAAATTTATCTCGCTATGATCAATAGTTTCCGAGAAATTTTAAAGTATATTAATCATATATTTCAAATTAATTTCCGTTTTTCAATAGAACGTAGTAAATTACGTCAGTGGAATATCATGCGCGTAATATAGTTTGGACGCCACGATGCATCTGATTATTTATTGCAATCGTGATGATATAATTTGATAATATTTTTTGGCAACGTTTGACAAGCAGAGAAGTGCTTTGTTTTGATTAGAATTTCGAAAAAGAATTCCTTTGAAATTTTAACTTTTGACTTACGTTTGACAAGCTGAGAATTTCATGGTTATTGAATTATAATAAAATTGTTAAGCAACGAAAAATGCATTACACGGAATGTTGTTTACCAAGAGGTTTTTTTAATAAAGAAATATGTAAATAATATGTAAATAAAAAATATTTCCTGTCATAAAACATGTTTATTTTATTTGTTTTCAATCAATGTTAAACATTTCGCGCATATATATCTATTTAAACACGTCAAATTTGACGGGAAATCTCTCGAATGAAGAGACAATTTGCACCCGTCATGCCATGACGGGTGATTTTCTAGTTTAAAATAATTGGCAAAATAAGAGGACCAGTCCCCCAGCCCTAACCACTGGTCCGATTTCGACAATCTTTATTTCATACGAAAACTTATTACGTCTAGATTTATGATCAATCGTCGCCTGCTGACGAATACCCTCCATTTTCGAGATATATCGCAAGATAAAACTTTGGCAGGATCCCTCAGCCTTTAAAACCGCTAATTTATTTCGACAAGTTGCAAGTATAGCTCTTGATTATTAATATTACTGGCGAACAGCTGGTCACTGAAGGCGGCTAGCAATATGGTAAAATGTGTTATTTACAAAAATCAAAATGTAGTATCTTGTCGATTTCTATGGTCTAAACAGCTGAGTGGGAAACTAATAAAACCAGCGGGAGTGGTCTCCCCTAAACTTTCTCGTATACTCCTAACGCATGTAGAGAAAACTAGAATAATAAAAGACGTCAAATAAACTTCCGTCGCAAGTAAACCAAAGTTGGAACCACGCGTGCTTTGAAGGATCAAAACAAATTCAAATCATCTGCTCATTCTTTTGCGCAACAGGACCTGGCGAGACTCCCTAAATGTTTGCTTCCTTACAAAATCACTCCAGAATTTGTTTTTGGCAAACTGCCAAGTTTCGGAGCGTCCCTTCCTTGCACAGGCATTGCCACTAGTAGGCATGCGCAGGGAGTTACTTTCAAAACTGAACAAGTATGCGATTATACAGACCGAAAGACAGTCAACCCTTTGACGGATTTGGCCCAAACTTTTATACGGACCTACATTCATGACGATAAAACTGTGTATAAAATTTTATCCATCTGGCTTTTCAAGTTTTTGAGTTATAGCGTTCGCATGACCCCGAACATACAGACAGACAGACTTCCCGTTGACGGATGTTATCCAAAATTTGATAGAAACCTACAAATTATGTTTAAAGACCACATACCAAATTTCATCCCCGTAGCTCTAATAGTTTTCGAGTTATCGTGTCCACAGACAGGCATAATTCCAAAACTGTGTTTTTTGGACTAAGGGAGGTCTAAAACGTGGAGATTCGTCAAAATCTCGAGTTCGAATTTTTTGACGATTACAATACTTTCTCTTTGTATACTTCGTATACGAGAAAGTAAAAAACCAGTAACTCAAACCTATAACGATTAAAATTAAGTCAAATGATGTGAATTTTCTAACTTGCTCCACCAATATCCGTACAGTGTAAATAACAATTATAATCAAAGAAATAGAAAGAATCAAAGAAAGAGACATGTCCTTTTTTGCATTAAAATATATGTCTTTTGTATTTTATTGGAAGCTGCAGCATTTTTGCACCATTCTGTCGAATACAAAGTTTAATTTTTTAAATTTTAATTTTTGATACCTTTTGTTAAATTATTTAAATTGTTCTTGATAATCAAAGAAAGACCGTCTCAGTATTAAAATAAGAATCAGTATTACTAAAAATTTAATAGATATGAGCTCACATTAACACTGCAAATAAGATGTTTTACCAACAGTATCAGCCTCAGAATCAGGACTCAAGATAGGTGTAGTACAGTCAAACTCCGTTACAACGAACCCTCAACGAACCGACTCAGAAGTTCGTTTTAACCGAGATTCGCTGTATCCGTATTTGCGAGAAAAAGATGCCCTAAGATGCTAAGATACTACTTCTATAATAAATTTTTTAATAACATAATATTTTCATTAGTAATTAAGGACAAATAAAGTATTAATTAATTCGCTTGTCAACGTTTGCCATGGTCAGTGCAAAGTTCACAGAATGATAAGGAATTAAACTAAAATGGCAGAGAAAACCCGTGATTGCTAATAGGTCATCTGACCAGAAAGTCCTCCCCCTTCCTTGGTTGACACCAGGCCAAGTGTCCACAAGGGGGATGGGGGAAAAGTAAAGAAGTTCTAGAAACTGTAAAGAGCCTTGCCTGTTGTTCCTTTGTCCCACTTATGGGGTTAGCAGCGACTCTAACAAAGGTACAATAGGCGAGGAATGTGGTCTCTGGACCAGAGTATTTCATGCAAAAGGGTGTAACTCTTGTAGAAGTTGGGTTGACTTGAGCACAATTAGTAAAGAATGTCCCTTTGGGCAAGTGAAAAGTTTGAAGTTTTAGAAATTTTCAGTTCGCTATAACTGAGTCTCTAGCGTTTGCTGTTCGTTGTAAACGTCTGAAAATACATTATTAACATAGGACTTCAGTTGGGACCATGTAAAAGGTTCGCTGTAACCGAGGGTTCGTTATATCCCGGGTTCGCTATATCGCTGTTCGACTGTATTTTCTCATGGTTTCGTATTGATTCGAGGTATCATTTAAAGTTTTTAAGCATTTCTTGGCAGGAATTCTTCCAATATCGACAAATGTGCCCTAATATTTATCTCTGTAAATATTAACAGCTTTTTATTATATTCGCAAAACTTTCCCGCCGTTTAAAATGATAATGTTACTATGAAAGACCGAAACTGGAGAATGTCGACTTTCTCCGGTGTAAGTCGACACGTACCAAATACGTCGGTGAAACCGAATATTTGATGATATTCTTGAGCATTCGGACCATCACCAGTGTACGTCGACAAGCACGGATATGCTCTTGTGGAGGTCGAAAAAAGAAGCCGACGTCAACAGAGAGGCAGCATCCCTTTTTCTCTCGCTAGAATCTAAAGCTACATGTCCAAACCACCGGGAGTGTTCTCCCCTAAACTTTCTCGTATACTTCCCCAAAAAGGTGCCGTTTCCCCTTCCCTCGCGTGGATAAAAAAAATTCGAACCTATTGTTACCCAGAATCCAATGACTATCAGAAGGTTTTTCATTATAGTGATTGAAAAATATCTAGGCAAAGAATGAGATTCAAAGAGATGCGTAACGATTTTCCTCTCTTACCGGCTCAAGGACAAACTGACGTAATTTGCTACTCCGTAATGAAATTCCTCTCCGTTCTTCCAATACGCATGCGTGTGGAGATAACGGATTCTTTTCAAAAGTAAATTATACGGACCGACAGACAGTCAACCCTTTGACGGATATGGCCCAAAATTTTATACGGACCTACATTCATGACGATAAAACCGTGTATAAAATTTTATCCATCTGGCTTTTCAAGTTTTTGAGTTATAGTGTTCACATGACTTCGAACATACAGACAGACAGACTTCCCATTGACGGATTTTGTCCAAAATTTGATAGGAACCTACAAATTATGTTTAAAGGCCACATACCAAATTTCATTCCCGTAGCTCTAATAGTTTTCGAGTTATCGTGTTCACAGACAGACAGACACACAGACAGACATAATTCCAAAATTGTGTTTTTTGGAATGTGGGAGGTCTAAAACGTGGAGGTTCGTCAAAATCTGGAGTTCGAATTTTTTGACGATTACAATACTTTCTCTTTGTATACTTCGTATACGAGAAAGTAAAAAACAATCCCGGTCTGCCTTTTAAATCTACCACGGCATTTAAATTCTCCGGGGTTAGTCCCGCATTTAAAACTCCTCTATAGAGAGACGAATCCCTCCCCCCACCGTGATTGGTCACTTCTCTCAGCAAGAGAGGCTAAAAAGTTACGTTACCCTTGTGACGTTTTATCGCGCCTGAAACACGGAGAAGAAAATGCAAACCTCCGACATATTCAACATTCACCGTTAGTGCATGGTGAAAGTCGACATTTTTCCGGTATAAGTGAGGAATAAGGATATTTGGCAAATATTTTGGGCATACACCAAGCGACTATGTGAATATTGACATTCACCGGTGAAAGTCGACATTCTCCGGTGAAAGTTGACATTCTCCAAATTTCGGTCTTTTACGGTAAAAATAATACAACACTTAGTAATAATGCGATGCTTACAGAAAAGTAGTTTATCAATAGCTTATAGGAAAAATAATTGACAAGCACCAAAAATTAGTTTAAAAAATGAAGTTTTATGTAATTAAATATTATCCTGGATGCTTTGAGACGAGTATTATTCTATCACGATTATCTCCTTAAAAAGTGCCTGTAGATGAAAATACAAATACAATACTTAGCGATTACGGACAAAATAAATGATTAGTACTCAAATTTAGCTCAGAAAATGAAATTTTAGCCGAAATTATTGCTATATCGGATGTTCTATTAACGTAAAAATACATTGTATGT
>BGPR01045127.1:0-12418 GCA_013235015.1 Araneus ventricosus | reverse complement strand
CTATTACTTCGTTCCAGTTACGTATGTGAAAATTATATTTGAACAATTTGAACATCTCCGTTTTCACTAAATTCTTAGCTGAAGGTGCTCTGAAATCTGATTTATGGGCGAAGATAAGCATGACCTTGACATCCAAGAGTCACGTTCTGATAAAAGCCATCCTTAGACTCCAGCTCCGCAAGCTTTTCTGGGCTCTCGGTTCGCACATCACACGTTCAACTGCTTTCGTGAAATTGGGCATGTCTTGAATACTATATCCCAATTAGGGACTAAGTCCACACTCTGAACTTGTGTGATTTTAATCTCATCGTCACTGCTATCTTTAATAATGGGAGAAGATAAATCACGAAGTCCATCCAGTCTTCCAGCGGCGAGCAGTCTTGGGAGGCAGGTTGTGTTTGGCGACATGAATGTTCTGATTGCTGTTATCTTTTTGGTGATCTAACTGTCACGCCTTTAGAATTCGCCGAAGTCGAGCTCTCACTTATGAGTTTTGTATTATTTTTGTCGCTTGGCTAACATTAAATGTTGGATGAAAAGCCATTTCCTTTGCCAAATTCGACAAGACTACACGTAGATCTTCAGGCAGGTACCTTAAAGGTGTATTGATTGGTTCTGGCTTTACGGTCCCTCTGTAAAGTGTTTACTTGTTTTAATACCATCATATTGGCATGTGCGTAAAAATATTAAATAGCTTCTTGAAGTTCCAGGTGGCAGGACATTCTACTTTACAATCTGAGGAAGTTCTATTTGCTGTTGTCCAACCACCACGAAGTGTGTGTCAAAGGACCAGATTTCCATTTGTAAATCTCTTTACCGTTCCCGACTTCATTGCGATGGAAATATTGAGTAATGGTGCTGATCCTTACTTAGTATACTTCTGTCTTATTGTGGGGATCTGATGATGTAAAACCAATCACTGGATGTTTTCCGCATCACTTATCTTTTCACTGGTGGCCCTCTCAACGATTTTCCGTTGATTTGCAGTCTCTGGGTTTGAAACAGATGCCAGAAATCATATTTCAAAACACTAAATAGTAGTGAAAAGCGGAGATAATTGTTCCTTTGATTTTCTTGGACTTGCACACAAAAACAATAAAAAATATATTTATAAATAATACTATGGTCTAAATAATTTGTTTTAAACATTTAAACTTGTATTCAATAAAAGCAAAAAACCTGGTAAGTTCGTAGTATTTATGAACAGTAATCTACCTCCATTTGTAATTTTTTCAAAATTTCATTAAATTTGAAATACCATTACGTTGGCAAAGATGCTTTAATGTGCCTCCAAACTACTTAAGATGTCTAGAAGTGATATAGACTATAGCCAACTAAATGAAACGGCCTCTTTTATCGTGGGAAAAACAATATTTCTAATATCTCCCTATTGAATTAATTATGTTACACTTTTTTCATAATGATGTTATTTTAATTTTATTTATTTTTCATATTTAGTATATTGTCATTCTAATTTTTTAAATTCATTACAGATTTTAAATGGACAACCCCAAATGAAATTATTTCAGACTACGATTCTTAGCAGACGTTTCTCTTGGTTAGAGAAATGTGTCATTCAATAATTTATTCAAGCCTCACAGTCAAAGTTCAAACAACATATATTTGGTATATTTTGATTTTAGTTCAAATCCTTTTGCAAGTTATAATTTTCAGGAAATCCGGGATTATATTATGGATCTTTCACTTCTACTATAAGCAGCTGACATACAACTGAAGTATTATGCAGCACTAAAGAAATGGCAACTGTCGCCAATGGCCGTGGAGCGACCAGGAGGAAGCAAGTTTGATAAAATGCTCTAAAGCCAGTCTTTCAGGAGTATAGCGCCTTTGAACAAAAATCTCTTTCTGACATTTTTTGAAAGTAAACGTGATTAGAACATAAAGTTATTACAGGTCCTGTGCTCTATTTACCTTTGCTTAAACCTTGCTGATAATAAGTTGCAACTAAGCACTACTCAAACTAGTATGCTCAGTTGATTGGCAGCCAACTGCCTGAGTGGCGCTTTTGTGTATGTATAAATTACAGGATTCAAGCTTCACTGTTGAGAGGAAAATTCAACGAATATAATGGATATTGATACAATTAGAGGAACATCATTTTTTCGGTATTTATACTTTATTTCTAGTTTTAATTTTAGTAGTAATTAATGGAACACTTTGAAACGACGATTAATTATGTTTTATTACATTTGTGGCTCAACATGTCAGTTATTTAATTCACATAAAAGGACGATAAAATATTTCCATCTGTTTCAAAATTCTACATGATTTTGTTTTTTATACTCTATGTTTATTTGTTACGATGCGTCTCATGAACTGAATTTTAAATTTTTCAACACAAACTAAAATACACATATTTCCATTCGTAACTTTATGTGTAATGCTGTTTGTTGGCAACTACATTCTTATTTGTTTTAATGATTAAATTTATTTTCAATAAAATATTTGGTTTATTAAATGCTTATTTCTTCCTCATTCCAGTTCAATTTTAAATTTTAAAACGCATTAACTTCAAATCTTTCATGTTTGTCAGGATGGCGCTTTGAAATCGATTTTTCTCTACTTTCCTAATTTGCTAGAGTTCTGAAGTTTTATACAACTATCGGTTCACGAAGGAAATACAATATTTTAATAATTCTAGAGATCTTAATTACAAATTAATATATTAATTTAAGGTATCCGACTGGTTTAAAATCGTCGTTTTTGATGAAATTATCAAAATCTTTTTCTGACTTAATTTTGTAGCCTGTTTGACCAGCTTTCTAAAACTGTCTTACTTTTTACTCTACGTGAGTTACAAATGGAGTTACAGCTGTTTTATTACCGAACTGTAAGCATTATTTTATATTGCATGAAAACTTTATATGTGTTTTCTGAGAAATGAAATTTTTGAGGAAAACTGTCGACCGTAACAATGATTTCTCAAAAAGTTTATCAAGTATTGATATGAAATTTTCTGCGATTGTTTTCTGTAATATGCGTGATGTTTTCCTCTAAAAACTAAGGTCAATTTTAAAATGAAGTATTATTTTTAAGCGCTTAAATATAAGCGAAAAGCATTTTTTATGAAAAATTACAAGTTTAGTAAATATGTTCAGCTATATCTCAAAACTATTCTGAAGTACAAGAGAGATTTTAGAGCATAACACAGATAACTGTCATAAAAATGTACTCCTACAAGGATTTATGTATATTTAGAATATGATTTTCTCTATGGCTGTTAGCGTAAGAGAAATATTTTAGCTATTTTCTTCAAATTTCTTTAAAAAATATTATTTTGAAAGCCTAATTTTACAATATTTTCATAGTTTCAAAACATATGCAGTTAAAAAATAACATTAAAAAATATATATAAGTTATTTTTCAAAAAAATGTCTCCGAACACAGTCGGATACCTTAACTGATTTCATAGAGGTGAGGCCATCTAGATGTCAGTTTGAGAACATACAATTTTAGTAGATTCTATTAGATATTATTTATAGTCATGAACTATTAAATATATAATACACTAAAAAGTAGAAAATTATAAAAATGAAAAAATGTTTTGAAACACCATTTTAATCAATTTAAGGGTGAAGGCAAAAGTAGGAAATAATATATTTCATCTAAAATTTTTTGAATCTTATTTTTTTTGTTTGAAAAATGAATCTTTTGTTTTGACATCCATCTTTTTAAAAGAGATTATAAATATTGTTAAAAGGTGTTTTATGCGCAGAAGACCCCTTTTAACATCATACAGAATATCAAGTTTTACACTAAATTATGCAACTACTTTCATCAAATCAAAAACTCAAAACAAAATAATTTCGGCCATGTCTGCATAAGATCCCTTTTAAAATCAAAAGTTTTCAGTAAGATATAATATTTTTTTCTCGAAAACCAATGGTTTTGTTTCGGCATCCATATTTTCCACATTAAAATAATTTATATTAAGAAATTAATAATATTATAAAAAAATAATTAAATATTTATTCTCAGAATAACAACATTTCTGATGCGACATAGATTATTATTTTTCATAGAATATTATTTGAGTAGAGTATATACGAATTGGAATATTTCGCTATGATTCTTGTAGATTAAATTCTGTGTAATATTAAAGAATATGGATGTAAGCTAAAAAAGCTCCCGCCGGAATTGGTATGTTGATTTTCGCATGCAATTATAACGTTAGGGTAACCAGGTTCGATTCCCGACGAAGGTTGGGGAAGATTAAAAATCCAAATTTCTCTGTCCGTTGGTTCAGAAAAGGAGAGCAGCACACACTGTAGTTATTAGTATTTCTTGATAAATTAAAAACAAAGAAATTTAAATAAGCGATTTTATTATTATATTAGAAAGGAAATATATTTTTTGTCAAAACTCTGGAGATTAAACCTAAAATCGTAAAAGCATGGGACACAGAAAATATTACGGGATAGATTTAAAGCCACAAGAGCATCGTAGGAAAAAAAACATTCCTATACATTCATTGTAGGAAAACTTAATTACATTATAAATATTATTGCAATTTCATTTTACTTAGAGAATTACTATCTTCACCTGACGTTTTCGAAATTTTTGTATTGCCTCCGATTTTCATTTAAAAAAATTCCTGTCTAGTGATAAAAGCGATTTTATGAAAAAGCTTTATTTTTTTATTTATTCAACTACCAATTCAACTATTGTTAATTGAACTTTATGTTCAGCTAACCCATTAAACGCTAAAACTATAAGGGATGATTTTTTTTATTATAGGAATAATAATACATATTGATTTGAGGCTATATAACATTAATTTAAAGTAAAATTGGCAAAGATGGTCTTAACTTTTGAAACATCGTGTGTTACGTTCACGCAACGTCAGCGGAATAAGAGTACGGATTTTAAGTGAGATGAATTGAACATATGACGAAATATCTTAGAGTTGAATGCTGGTAAATTATTTTAGTTTTGATGTGATTTATAAACTATAAATTAGTTAATGGGTAATTATTTTCTTATCAAATTTTAATATATTTTTCTTCTAAAAATAACTGATTATTTGCAGTAATTAGTTTTTAGCACGAAAGTATAACTACAATAATTAAATACAATTTATTACAAACTTTGTATCAATAAAGAGTCAAATTATGTTTATAATGAAGTCCGCTGTTGACTCCAGACTTTATGAAAAAGGCCTTCCTGTTACTGATCAATATCTGGATAAATCTGCACTTCCCTTTCAAAGGGAGTTTGCAAAAGATATAATGCAAATTCACTTCTAAAATCCAAAAGATGTTTCTTTTACTTTCAGTAATAGACAATCTTAACAACGTAATTTGTAAATATTGGAATTTTTTTTATTTTTCCACAGATACCTATACTGCAATTGGCTGCTTTATTGTCGCATAAATCAACTCCTCCCACTTTTGTGTTATGCCGATTAATAGGAAGAGATTGAGAAAGAAAAACAATTTTCAACAACATTCTTGAATAATGGATTGCAGCATTCTAAAACATTATTAAGATTATTCAAAATATTATAATTTCTTCTTCTTCGCCATCAACATTTCATTTTCTGGAGAAATAACAACAAAATCTATTTCACTCTTTTCGTTATAATCAAAAAAGTCGTCAAGAACTTCTTCTGACCTAAAATATCTTGTTTTAGTTATTTCTTTTCTTGCCGAAGCAGAAATATTACGAGAGAGTCTAAAGATGGGAGTAAGTAGCTGAAGTACTCTTTCCCCGCTGACGTTGCCTGAGCGCAACACCTGTTTCTTCAACCCCCTCCAGAAAACCACAAACAACTAACTGATTGAATTTTTTGGCAAGCAGTTACCTTGACAAACGATATATCACCTCTAACACTCATGCTTCTCTAGTTTTAATTTTTCTCCGATAAGACCAGGTCAAAAGTTTTAGTCAAAAAAATGCATCAAGTAGGGAACTCGTTTCAAAAATAAAATTATCGTTAAAGGCAAGTATTTTTTAATGAAACATTCTCCATATTATGGCCAACTCAAAAAGTCTTATTTAAATAAAATTTGTTAGGTAGTTAAATTTTTATAAGCATTTATATTGAGCGTTGCGTCAACGAAACGTCAGCAAATAATGGGTTAAAACATCTATCCAACCAATTCCTAGCATTGATGTTGTAGCATTGCGCGGATTGAGCTTCTGAAACTCGCTGTCTTTTGTGGACTGAGAGGAAGCCGGGGAGAACGGTATACAGTACTTTGAATTCCTTTCACTTCTGTTTCTGTTCTTATTCTTCTACTGCATCGAACACAAGTAATAATCCAATCATAGAGCTTTTACTTTCCCCGTAATGTAGCATTGACGCTTTCATATCACATCCGTTATAAATGGAAATAACTCTAATTTTAAATTGCCAGCCAAGAAATTAAAATCGAGGCTTTATATTAAAGAAATAAGAGAATTTGCATGTCACTTGAAGTTCGGAAAAATTAAAATTTTATATATAAATATTTTCAATAGAAAGAGTGGTAATACTTCTTTTACAAATTTTCTTATTTTTTTATAAATATAAATAAAGAGTGTGCAAACAATCCGTAGACATTTCAAGAAACCATAAAATATAAACGGATTTTGAAGTTGGGAGCTTCATGCACATTGGTTCGGGTTTTATATAGCATACAAAAAAAGAGTGTAAAAACTCCCCATCAAGCGGCACTATAAGAAACAAATACCCCGAAAAAATGCAAATTACATTGTGATTTATAAACCTGCAGTGCCCAACAATTCAATTTACGATTACCTTAGTTAAATTCTGAGAAGTTTATCATGATTCGTGTCTTGCCCGAGGCAGTGTTATATTTCATCAATCGCTACTAGCCTTATATAAGAGTCTATTGCATTAGACTGTGCACATGCTTCAGCTTTTGCAGTCAAAGTACGGCTTCTGGATAGAAAAAAAAATTTCGTCATCATCTTTAACATCCAATTGCTTTCACATCATCATGTTTTTATTGCCGCTGAATAAGATTTTTGGATACTATGGGCTTTATTACGGCAGTTGCAAACTATGGAGAGCATGTTTGCACTTGTGAAAGCAACATCGACGAAGACTACGTGATAAAGCAGAAAACTTTTACAACAAGCAGTCCTTCATCTTGAAACGAATTCAAAAAATAAAAATCTTTACACATACATTGTTTTTATTGCTTCAAGAAATATTTAGTCAAAATTCAAAGAAAATCAAATTACGCGTTTGATCGTTAACAAATTTTGATACAGGCGAAATGCTGAATGGACGAGTTATAGCGGAGACATCTCAACCCTCTATCAATTATTATCTTCATTAACTGTTAAATATTAAATTCATTTTCTTTCTGTTCATATTTCAAAATTTAGTTCAAATACTAAACGATATTCTGTTCATTGTTTTCTTTCATTTTTTACAATTTATATCGTGATCTTTTTTAGCAATTCATACTTCCAGTGAAACAAAAATTAAATAAAAGTTGTTCACAAGACAAAATTAATAATATTAATATGATGGGAAATCAGCTGGTGAAGTCTGCTAATTTGTATCATATAAAACCACAGTAGTTCAAAAATGCTTTGTAAATTATTATTTAGGTTTAATTGTAATCTCAATCTTTACACACCCCGAAGAAACGTTTTGTGAAAATAGGCGTGATTTTTTTGAAAGAAAGTGGATTGCAAATTTGATATTTACCCTGAACGACATTTTCTATTTGTACGTCTCAGAATAAAGAACACAGAGAAAGTATTTGGACGTCTTCCTTTCGATAGTTTGTTATAATAATCTAATAGTCAAAATGACTTTTCGGTATACAATATTAGGTTTCATGATTTTTGTTGTTGTTTTACATTTTTTTTATTAACATAAATAGTAATCTACATGACTGGAGCTTCCATGGGATTCCATTACATTGGAATAACAAATGGTTAGATATCTAATATTGTCTTCAGTCCATTTCCGTAAATGTTCGACACATGTGTTACAGATTTTAAGCGGTGCTGATTTCTTTTTTAGTCGTCAATTTCCATAGAGAACTAAACACGACTTATAAAACCTTTTATATATAACCATTTATGCTGCGCTGCTTTCTTCTCATAAAAGAATTCAACTAAAATGTACCAAAATGAATCGGGGTTATTTTTATAAGCTCCTGATGCAGTATTGTTGTAACAAATACCAATGAACGAAGCAAATTAATACCTAATATCTATAAATGAGAATAATAAATAATTGTTATCTGTACATAATGTCGACTGAAAAAACTGTCTTCACAAGCAACGAATCTGTGACATAATAGCTCCTATAATATATCATAATATTAACATGAGAAATTAATAATATTACTTCTATAATTTTAATATTGTTCGTTATATTTATTATTGTCATTTTATTCTAAAATTAATTATATTTTATTATATGGTTTATCATATTAATTTTCTTAAATATTCCCCTCTCCATTTTCTGTATATGAAAAATATGCCGGTGAATGAATGAAACAAATGCCATTTTTGAGATCAGCGTGTATATATTAATTAACTCTTGAATCCCGATGCAACTTTTCTCTTCTACCTCCTTTAAAACCGGGAGATTTTGTAAGAAAGAGGGATGAATTGGACTGTCCCAACTTTGGTTGTCATTTTCCCCACCACTCCCCAACCCTGCTATAACCTTCCCTTAAGGCGCACAGAAATGGCTGTGGTTGGCAAGGATAATTGGACCCTCTACCGCGCTTATCTACTAAGCGATCTCAGAACATCACCTCCCCTCAAAAGAAGCCGACCGCCTCAGACAAGCTTCTTCGCTGTTAGTGGGAAATTATTAGACCGCCCGTGACCGCCTAGCTCAATATGAATGGGTTAAAACAAACTGTCATCATGTAAACCACACATTCGCAGTGTTGGCGTGTTGGATTTTTCACTAAGATTATCTTATGAATATACACGATATTATGGGAAATTAACTGGATTGACTAACAAATGACGCTTCTTACTCTCGAACTTATTCAGCGGCGCCACAGCTAAAAACATTTCGCAACAATGGGATCTTAACTTCCAATGTTCTGACACAATAGCTGTGGAGTTCTTGATCTGATATGGACCACTTTAGCAATGCAAGAACAACTATTTTGCGTTTTCAAGGCCATATCTGACTTTTTTTCGTGGGTTTAAATTCGATATGCAGGGAAGAAAGTAGGGCTCACCAAAGAAGGGATAAAATAACTCTTTTGCTTAAAAATATATTGTATTATTAAAATATGCATAGAAATTCATCAGGTAGACTGATATGTGCAGCTAATAATAGAGATTTGCAATTAAAAAGGGTAAATCTACAATAAAATATCATCTACACTATTAAAATCCGACTGTATGTATGTATATATGTATGTATGTGAGGCTATCATCTCAAGAACCGCTGAACGGAGAAGCGCGCGGAAAGTACAAAAATATGGGGAATAATCCAAGGAAATCCATTTTGACCATTTATTCCGAAAATATAATTAGTGAAAAAGATATTAATAAAAACTAACTTACAACAATACTTTTCGTTGTTGCAGAGTAATTCAAACCGTTTTCATTGTTCAAACAAATATTCAAATTGCGTGTCTCTATTTCACTGTTGAAAGCAGCAGCAATGCAATATGGATCCCTCAATAATGCAATGTGGATGGCGTTATGTGCGAGGTTTGGTAATTGATACAGTGAAACAGGAAAAATTAAATCGCACAAATAGGGTTTCTACTAAAATTGTTGTTTTCCGTGAGATTTTACTTTGAGAGTTCATGTATACACTGCATCTCGCTTCATGCCTATATAAACTGGAGGCGGGCATACGAAAAAATATGGATCCCGAACAACACCGAGTTACGTCCTTCACTCCGTACTAAAGTTTGACAAAAAAATAATTCTGGAATTGGATTAACCATTCATTTCGCCACGACACGAGTTTTTTACAAAATAACGGCGCAATTTTTTAAATAGGCCGATTTCGGCGCGTTTTCACTGGCGGAATGTTTGAACCGCTCTTTTCTCTTTATTTATTTAGGAAAGAATGTTAGGCATGTGTCACGTGACCTCACTTCTTCTCTCTGTCAGGGAATGGCGCATTATTTGAGATATCCCGTGCAATGCCGAGCTATGCAGAAGCGCACCGAAACTACCAAAAGATAGGAAATAATCTAAGGTATCCGTTTTGACCATTTAAATTCCGAAATTACAAAGAGATATTAATTAAAAAAGTCATAATGAATGAAGTATTGTGATGCCATATATCGGCAGCTCCTAAAAAAGTCATAATGAATGAAATATTGTGCAGCTGTTATCGGCAGCTGCTATTTTTTATCTGTCACATTGGTTGTTATTGCATCTGGTATCTATAAAAGGTTTTATTTATTTTTTTTTCTTTTTCAGGGATCTTCCGCGTTTTGGAGTTTTGATTTATAAACATCGGAAAAAATCATTTTCCTGCATTTTTCTTTATATTTTGTCGTAAATATTTATTTTTTTATCCGTATTTTTCTCTTCTTTGTTATTGAAATGTGGGCAAGAAGGAAATATATGTTCCTGGTGTTTAATTTATCAGTTTGGTGTACTTTTAAATCGTTTATCGTTTTTTTTAATTTCGTTTTATTTAATCTCTTGCAAAAACAAATTATTATTCCACCCTGTTTTAATTTATAAACATTGGGATTTTTGCATTTTCACTCAAACCATACTTTTTAAGGTAGCAAAAAGGCTAGAACTGAAACTTTATATCCAATAAGAGAGGATTCAAAACAGATGTACGTTTGTTGGGGAAGCTTAGTGACAATATTTGTAGGAAAAAAACAAAGGCGGGTATATGAAAAGAATGTGGATCACGAGGAACACTGGGTTATTAGCTATAAGGTAACTGAAGACTGAATTTAAAAAATTTCAAGGAGCAATATACGATTCAAAGGATATTTATGTTATGGGGGCTGTTAGTGACAATATTTGTAGAAAAAATATACCGAAAGCTGCCATATAAAAATAGAGTAATAAAAAGTCTAGATTTGAAAGTATGTTTACGTTTGTTCGGGAATGTAAGTAACAATATTTGTTGAAAAAAAAACGGAGGCAGGCATATGAAAAAATATGGATCCTGAGACCCTACGTGATCATACTTCTCTCCGCCCAGGAATATCCCATTATTCAAAATTGCCGTGAAACGCCGGACCACGCAGCTAGTATTTATATATTGTTCCTTGAAGCTCATATAGAGGGCAAAATTTATATGTTAATATTCGATGTTGTTATGAATAAACCAGGATATTTAAAAGAAGCGAAATGCGATATAATGTTTTGACTCTGTAGGTATCATCAACATACTCAGGCATTATTAAATTTCAAAAAGAAATTTTTTTTTGGCTTTACAAATTGTACCGGGTGAAATTCAAATGCGCAGTGGTTTTACCATGTCAAATGATACTACGGCATCCCATAAAAAAATCTATGAAATTTCTACTAAATGTGTTTTGGAAAAAGACCGCTTACATATATGTTTCCCAGAACCAAAGGAAACATTACATGAATGGAAATACTTTTTTAAGGATTGCTAAATATTATTTTTCGATGCTTTTGTCGATTTTAAAATATATTTAACCCAAAAGGAAACGGAAAGGATCAAAAAGAAAAGAAAATGCACGAACTGATCACGGATTAGGATTCACGTATAATTTTTCGATAATCATTATTCAAAACCTTAATAAATTTGAACCTGAAAACATTTTATTACTGAAAATGAAAGGCATGGTTGAGAGGTTTGGTAGTTCAATAACTGAAAGTGTTAGGATTATACTAAATGAAACGAAGCTGCCTTAAGAGAGCTGAGCTACTAAACATTGGTAACAATTTGAAAAATAGATTTCCCCTTACATGTTTTAACGTGAAGCCTCCTTTAAATTATTATAACTGTTAAAAAAGTAACGATAATAACAATAAATTAATGTTTTTTGACAGAAATTGTGAAAGATAAATTGATTTTTTTCATATTTTTTATTATCAAATCAAATTACTCGGGAATAAATATATCAAAATTGGGGAGAACAAATTTTATTAGGAATATCGCATGTTTTGTCGAAATATTCCATATGAGAAGTATTTAAAATGCTACACCAATTCTACATAAATAAAGATAAATTTCATTATTTCATATACAAAAGTGAAAGTAATATTTTAAAATATTACAAATTTGTAATTCATTTAAATCACATTTGATGAAAGTTTTGAAAAGCATTTAAAACTTACGGTTCTCATCTCGAGGAATCTTGAATAACAGGTATTTTACAGAGATCATCGAATTTCTCCTTACGTACTTGTCATAATTTCACTTTGTAATAAATTAAAACAAAATAAGGTAATCAGAATGTACAATATTCAAAAATAAAATTTCCATTTGTCCATACCA
>BGPR01045126.1:0-12418 GCA_013235015.1 Araneus ventricosus | reverse complement strand
TAAAAATAAGTTATATATGATGTATCGAGTTCTCTTGGTCTTCAGAGGTTTTTAATATACAATTTAACTTAAAATTCCCTTATATTTCAAAATTACTATACCAATTGCTTCACTAGAAGGTAAAGAAGATTCCACGCTTTGGTTAATTGAACTAAAATTTATGCTGCAAGTTTAGAACTCGGTAGAAGAAAAAAGCACCACACAAGAATTTCATGTCCCGTTGGATGAAAAAAAGTTAAAGAAGCCAATTAAAAAATGCAATTTCCTTTCTCTTTTTAAAAAGCTATGGATCAGCACTGGTTTTGAAAAATGAGTATTTTTTTAAAGTTCAGTTTCTAAAAATAAAATGTTTCAAGGCAAAAAAAAACTATTAGATACGTCAAGCTTTCTAATTCCTTTTAGAGATTCTTTTGATCATTTATACTTGCAAAGTTAAAACTATTTTAAATTTCTCAGTTATTATATGGACTCTCTTATTATTTTATTCATTGACTAAATTGAATTTAAAAGATTGAGTTGAAACTTCTAAAGATTAAACAAAACTAGATGTCTTGAGCTTTCTAATTCCTTTTACAGATTCTTTTTATCATTACACTTCAAAAGTTGCAACTATTTTAAATTCCCCACGAACTATACGGATAACCTTCTGATTTTGTTCGTTGACACAAAAGATCCACAGTTAAACGGTAAGGAAATTTATTCAAACACCTGCCAATACAGGGGGCCATAAATTATTGGACCCATTTCAAAAAATAACAAACAAAACTAATAATGTTACAACTGCAATTTTTTTTAATGAGAGAGCAAATAAAGTTTCTTTGAGATAGGTGGCGTACCATTACGGCGTTCTAAATTTGCTACAGCGAGAGATTTCCATACGCAATGGCTACCGATCAGCAGAAGTCGATGCGCGATTTCTGGTTTACTTTCTTGGTTTTTTTAATATCTCGAAAACTATTCAGTTTTCGAATTGCAATTGATTTAACAAATTAAAGAGCGTAAAATTCCCTACAAATACATGCCTTTATTTTTTTCCTAGCTTTAATACTTTCGCAGATAATGTGTCTCAAAAATGGGAGACGTCCAATAATTTACGACCCCCTAGACCACCGTAAGGGCGTTTTACCTATTTGAAAAAAAAACTTTTGAAAATGCGCACTCATTTAAAACCGTAGTTGTCACATTGTTAGTTTTCTTTATTAATTTTTGAAATGGGTCCAATAATTTATGACAACTCTGTATTTAATTGTATAACTCCTTCAACGAAGATGAAGGCATTATATGCAAAATTTAAAAAAAATAAAACATGCTAAAGAATTTTTAGCTCTGATATTTGGGAAAAAACTGGTTGATTTTCACGGTGGAATATTCATAAACCTGCTCATTGTGTTCAAAGTAACCAGGGTAAACAACAACATACTGGTTGATTTTCACGGTGGAATATTCATAAACCTGCTCATTGTGTTCGAAGTAACCAGGGTAAACAGCAGCATACTGGGTGATTTTCATGGTGGAATAATCATAAACCTGCTCATTATGTTCGAAGTAACCCGGGTAAACAGCAACGGACCAAAGCCCGACATCAGCGAAGAACCCAAGGCCACACAAATCAAAGCATCCCAGACCCCTTCAAAGACCTATTTTCTCCTGCTACAGAATAGCATTCTATTATGGATATATTCCATGTCGGATTTCCATCTCTTTTCAAAGAAAATGTTGCAACAAATCCTCTCGGAAAATTCGTCGACGCTACATCTACTCCTATTCGTAAATGGCGTCGACCCGATCGAACGCGACGAATAAAAAAAAAAAAATGGGGGGAGGGGGGAGCGCGCCCAAAAAAACCCCCCCCCCCCGCCCCCGCGGGGGGGCGGGGATTGTCAAATGACTTTGCAGTCGTGGGCTATCAGTCATTTTTCTGTCATCTTTTGCCCGACGATTTTTGGATTTATTTCATTTTGGCTCTCCCTCCCACCCCCTCGGAAAAATGGTACTCCACCCCCTCTCTACTTTTGGAAGATACACGGTTCATGCTCTAAGAGGGTGGATCAAAAAAATGAAGGGAAAGTACGATTTTATGGGACATTTTATGAACCTTACATGCATTTTGAATGCAGAATGGGAAGGAATTGTCAAGAGAGAGAGAGACGATGTTTCTTCCCAGTCAGGGAAATTATTGAGATAACATAGGAAATGTGACTTCGGGAAGGCAACGGTGAAGAATTAAAATCACCCATGTAAATATTTATCTTGTGATTGTTTTGTTAAGTTTTCGTAAACGAGGTATCCTAAGAGAAAATATTGTAATTGTTAAAAAATTTTCCCTCCATATTTTGATGAATCTCCACTTCTTTGGTGAAGGCCGCAGTGGCCTAGTGATAAGTTCTCGGCTTCGGGGTCGAAAGGTTCTAGGTTCGAAACCCTATTCCAGTGGAGATCTGCCGTATATGTGGGCCTGTTGCACGTTAAATCAGACATAGGGAGCCAAACGTCCTCCCGCTGGTGTGGTGCGGAAGTTCGTTGAAGCATACGACGAAGCTAAACACAAAACGGGCCATAACGTGGGAATAAAATTGACAAATTCGAACCTCTAGTCCGAAACATCGTAACATAATAATGTTCTAGGCATGATTCGCCTGTCTTGTCTTCGTCTGGCTCGATTGCATCAGCCGCTGCATTCTGTGAGTAGCGAATTTTTGAACACGCAGTTTACAGAAAGAATGCTAGCCTAAGAACATTACCATCAACAATATTAATAAAATATCCAATGCTTTGAGGTATGTTTGTAATTAACTGAAAAGGCTTTTGTTTGCGTAATCGCTCGAGAGCTATTAAAATATTCACATTTTTTTTCTATTTAGTTGCACGCCGTTAGGATATAATAGAATATAATTGCTACAAAGTTGTGCTTAAAAATAATTTTAAAGAAATTCTCAAAATTAATTTTGCGTGGGAATAAAATTGATATCACTGAAAGCCAATTTTTGAAGTTATATAAAAATGGTTTTTGTGCGATAGCATGTTTCGAAGTTATTAACCACTTAACTGAATAATTTTCTTTGCTATATAATAAGATGCCCCTTTTTGTTTTGGGAAGGGGCTGTCGTTTTGATTCATCTCAGAAGAAATAGAATAATTGAGATGTTTATACATTTTACGTAATTTTTGTGTAAAATTATGAAGCTAATTATTGATTCCATTCATCTCAGAAGGCATATAATACTTGAGAAGTTTATACATTTTACGCAATTTTTGTGTAAAATTATAAAGCTAATTATTGATTCAATTTTAGTTTTAAGACTAAAAATGCGATAATTCGATGCACGAGTATTCTCGGGCTTTTAAGTTAAGCGGTTATTAAAAAACGTTAAAATTTCGATTAATTTTCAATTAATTAAAGATCTAAGTAAAATTTTGAGGAAAAAAACCTTTATTGTTCAATACCTATTGCGACTTGCTGTCCAAGAAGTAACTAAGTACCAAATTTGTAGCTCTATGCAGGCAAAAGTCAAGAAATGGCATTGCAAAAGGTTGAAACTTAAATGTACATGGGAATTTGGTACCGAATTGTGAAAGGTTCAGAACTGCAAATCTAGATTATCACAATGTATGAGATATGCCCATTAGAAAATCACGCGTAATCTTTACTTATCGTATAACAACATTTTCCCCATTTTAAGACTAAAGCATACAGGTGCAGAAGAATCTTCAATCGAATTTTCGAACAATGTAAAATGGATGTATATATCTACCAATGCCAATACCTTGCAAATCTTCCAGCATTAGGGTAAAATGATTACCCTTAAAATTGAGCGCCGATTTCCTTGTTTGCCCAGCATTCCTTTAAACTGCTTTGAATATTTTCACTGCTTCCCAAATTGGTAAAATCTGGCGCCAGATTTCTTTGTCCGACGCCATTTTGTTTTCCTTTGCAAAGCGTTTTAGCAGTTTTCAGTCATCCTCCGCAACTAGGTATTTCGCGGACTGTTTCTTTATCTGCAGAAATCCGTTCCTTAAGACATGTTTGCATCACATTATTTTCCCTGTACTTGCCTTCAGTAAAAAGTGATTTAGGGATTACTGAGACGAAATCCCTTAACGTTTTTCTCATCCTTTAAATTACCAGTCCTTTCGCATGACGGTGTTTCCGCCCAGCTTAAATGCTTTGTTGGAGTAAGTCTTCGCAACAGCCGGCGCTTTCTTCCGTGTTGGGACTCGCCTTATTTTCATACAAATAAGCACAGTCCGAATCTTGCAAGGCTTATAGGAACGCTTGCCATAGTTTTAATATAATTTTTATAGCCTAGCATACTGTATATAAATTGTGACATGAGTGATGTATGATGCAAAAATTGTTCCAAACGTTCAAAAAAGACAATGCAGACTGTTGGACATGGTTGCTAAATTTGATAGGCAGTTACTTCTTAGGTGGTAGGTGCTCGCAAAGAAACACTTCTTCGAAATTTTAATTAGGTTTCTAATTAAAAATTAACCGAAATTTGAACATTTTTCCTCTATAAATTCGGATCATATAAAAAAAACCTTTTTACACTACTGTAAAAAACAACAAAAAAAAACATTTTCAGTGATGCCAGTTTTATTTTCGTACAAATTTTCTTCTCTAATTTTGATAAATTTTTAAAAATATTTTAATGATATTTTACAATAATATTTTTGTTTACGTTACTGGATGTGTACTCACGCGCGTTGCAATGATATGAAATACATTTTTTTATGTACGTTATCATAGCTACGAGCACGGTTAAAATTTTTAAACTAATTTAAAAATAGATTTAATTTTAAGAGATAGAAAGACGAATCAAGCTTACGCCATTATCATGATATGATGTTTCGGATTAAAGGTTTGAATCATTTTTATTTTTTTCGAAGCAAGGCAAAAAAAAAAAAATCAGTCAATAATTCAGTTTATAAATTTCATTTATTACAAACGTCACGGAGGAGTCTGAAGAACAAACAAAAGAATATCTTTAATAATTTGCTTAAAACTGAAACCAGACGCATTTATTACTAACACGAATTGTTTACAGTAAAGGTTTCGTATTTTAATCCAAATCACTTATATAAATCTTTGAAATTCTCAGTCACTGAAAAACAACCCGAACGGGCTCACCAGTGCCTTAGTGAGTTTAAACATGGTATGGATGATGAACACAAATAGGAGGAAGAAGGTTATAGGTTCGATCCTCTGGCTGCGCTCCTCACCAGCATCATATAATAACTGATAGACCAATATGCGCTTTAGTAAAGAATCACTTGCATCGGTTGTGCTGGTTGATAAAGGTTTTCCATTGTTATACCCCTATATTAAAATATTATAAGCATTATTGTGTTATACCCTTTCCTCACTGTCAATCAAAATTTCATTTACTCTTTGCAGAATTTTATTATTATTTTTAACTCCGGCAAATTCTGTTTTATCATTAAGTATACTTTTTATAACATTTTTTGCCTGTTTTTCAAATTCGACACACTTGTTACTCATCCTCTTAACCGTGCAAAATTGCTGCAATCCTTGCAATATGTGCTGTAAACTAATGCCACCACTTCTTTCTGCCTGCTTGCCTCCTCCATTCTGGATAATTCTCCTCCAGGAGGGATCAATTAACGTTTTAAACCAAAGGGTTGAACTGGCTATACTGAGTCTTGA
Source organism: Araneus ventricosus (assembly GCA_013235015.1). NCBI lineage: Eukaryota > Metazoa > Arthropoda > Arachnida > Araneae > Araneidae > Araneus > Araneus ventricosus. The sequence continues at coordinate 6,750 of BGPR01045126.1, read as the reverse complement.
ATGAATGAATGGAGGTTTTCCTCTTAGGCCCGGTGCACATTAGCCGATTCTATCCGATTTGTGCCGATGAAGCTATAAAAATATCAATAGTAACCCACATGCCCCTGTGGAGACACACAGGGGGAATGGGGGTTACTATTGTTACTTTTATAGCCTCAAAGACACGAATCGTCTAGTGTGCACCGGGCCTTATAGTGAAATCGTATGTGAGGCAGTCTTACTGAAAGACCCCCAAAAAGTAACCTATATTCATCTAATGCAGCGGTTCCCAACATTTTTGGGCGGCCGGACCACCTGTTGTGTAAAACATATTTTGATTCCTACTAACTAAATATAAAGTAACAAAAATAAAAACACATATAATACATTTAAAAATATATTGTTCGTATATGTCAGTAATTACTAAATATTACTCTAAAAGGATTAAAAATATTTTGTTTATAAATTGATTAATTGACACCCTCACTGGCTCAGCCTACCCAGAAGTGAGTAATGCCCAACATAGGTCAGTGGAGAAAATAAACGACTTCCGACAGCACGACAAATCTACGGGCTCTCCAGTAAAGGGATATTGCTTATAAAGCAAAAAACTAGTGACGACTCTTGAAGATCCTCTGATTTCGACCCTTGGCTAGTGTTCTGCTACCCACTAATACGCTATCCACGGCTCATAGGTTGGGAACCGCTGACCTAATGTATCTTAGTTCTCTGCCTCAGGGTCACTTTGTCCAAAAAAGATGCCTCATTTACCCTTTATCACAAGTCCTTGACTCATGGATTTAGCTAAATATGCTAGAGCCAAGTGGGATTAGACTCATTATCACAAACCGCTGATCTAATGTATCTTAGTTTTCTGCCTCAGGGTCGCTTTGTCCAACAGAAGATGCCTGACTTACCCTTCATCACGAGTCCTTGACTCATAGACTTAGCTAGATATGCAAAAACCAAGTGGGATTAGACTCGCCATCACAAATCAACCAGTGCATTTCTACATTCATATCATTTGTAACTTACTGTAGATTAACTGTTTCACTCTTTTCTATGGTCATACAGTAATCTTCACAGAGAATACTCGTTCAACGGAAGCCGAAATGTCGGCTGTAACAAAATATGCTATACAATTTGGTTCAGGTTTTCTATCGAAATATTTTTCGATCCTTAAATATTTAAAAAGCCGGTTCGCCAAGCTTTTGAAATCATTTACTCTTTACGTTAACGAGTCTGAAATTTCGGAAGAAACGTTAAACCTGATTTATAGCAATCCTGCTCACACTTTGTTACGATTCATTTGTCATCGTGTTAAAGTGTTTATAGATTCCCGATTATTTTCAAAAAATGTCAAGAAGTCTATCTTATTTTCTTTGTGACAGTTGTTTATCACACTAAATAAACAATAAAAAAAATTAAGTGTCAAAAACTGATTATTTGATTAGAAAAAATTTGTTTTCCTTTTTTTTCAAAGACACACCAAGCTGGAATTATAAATTAATGATTTAATGAGTTCCATTCAAAGAACGCACTTGGATATAAAGTAAATTGTTCATATTGTCGAATTCAAGATTCGCATACATATTGCAGAGATAAGAAATTAAAAAGACACAATTTCAATAAAAAAAATCAATCGAATGATGTATGATTAGTTAATATATTTAGTTTCATTTTCCTTAAGAACGGAGACGCACGATATTCTGTCAGTCTAAAGATTCTTTTAGCTTGAAATCTATCAGTCTAATATCACACATGTTATAAAATATATTTCTGGAAAGATTAGAAAACTATGTACTCTCCGGTACTTATCCATTAAATTTTGTCATCTATTTCAATCCTAAAAGAAATACCTCAATCTATATAGACATTTTATCTATCGTTTGGTTAAACATGATGAATAAGACAATGAATGCCTAATTGAAGGATACCAAATCAAACTTTACTGGCATGTTATTCTTAAAACGAAAGACACCAATTCAAATTGACATTTTACTTATCGTTTTATTAAACACGATGAACAAGACCTTTAATGTTTAAAATTAAACCAATCATCAGATATACGTTATATTTTTAACAAACGCCTAAGCGAAATATGAACTTTTGTTGGAAAAACTTTGCTCCCCTTCAACACGACCTTTAACTCATCCAACATCGGGTATTATCGTATTAAGCGGACCAACACCGTTTACTTTTCGACTCGTGTACCTCACAATGAGAAGTTAATTCCTATCCAAGTGGGCTTTGAAGCAGTTTGCTAACAATATCGTCTGGTCGTGCCGATTTCATTGGCTTTCTGTTCTCACGTGACCCGCCGCAATTACGGCTGTCTTCGGAGCCTTCTAACGACACATTAATAACAGGATCTGACCGTAACGTTTTTTTATTAGAGAAATTAAGAAAATGGCGTCGAATCGCAATCACGTTGACCCCTCGCGAGACCTCTTTTCATTAGATATTAAAACCACTGGTTATGAGAAAAAGGGAGGACATTCATCATGTTTGACGTGTCTTATCATCACGTGGACATGAAGGATCTGGGGCTTGTGCGGGCAGAGGAGGGGTCGTCCGCTCATTGACGAAGGGTCTTGTTTAAAGATCGGGTCATTTTTGAAGGTTATGTGTCTGATGAACATTACGCTGCTTATTTTATTGCGCAAGGTACAAACACTAAAAGTGGGCCAATAGCTAATTTCTCAACCGTTAGAGTTGGGTATATACTTCTAAATAGAAAAATGTTTTATATGACGAAAAGGGTTATATTTTATGTCGTTTCAGGCAATAAATGGTCTGCTAAACAATTTACGCTGGATAAATTGTTATACAGTCCCCAGTCCGATTTGTAATATTTAGTAAAATATTCTTGGCATACTAACATTTTAAGCAAAAGAAGTTACACTTTTCTGAGACCAAAACGGATCGAGTTACGAAGCTTTGAATTTCATTGCTTTAGGCCAATAAATGTCCACCGCTTCCTCGATTCGCCCACTGATTGGTGGATCTCCCTCGAGGCGGCCGTTGAAATGGTCCAAAATAGTGATATTTAAAGCTTCATAACTTGCATCTAGAAATTCTGCTTGTCACAGGACACAGTCCATTCCCTTCATTCCTTAACCGCTTCCAATTACCGGATAGTGACTCTTGTGCCTGCGTAGAAATCGGCGATCCCATTCACTATGCGTCATTTTGCCCAATGACTCTCTCTTGGCATATTAGGAAACCTTCTACTTCACTGGAAAGTCTGTGGTACCAAAGAGTTCTTGAGAATCCGAATTCAAGAAAATGATTAAGTTCATAATGGACATTGAAAACATAATTCGACTGTAATAATTACTCAACTGCCTTTGAACAATAATTCTAACTTATCCTGCATTCAATAGGCTGAACATACTACGTCCTTCCTTTCTCATAATTCTTTAATCGTAATCTTCCTGTTCCTTGTTTCCCGCACTTAACACGCAATGGTGCCCCATCTTTACTACGTTATTCAAAAACCTGTGTATTGATGTAAGTTTTTTCATGTTGTTCGCCCTCATTTTCATTCATTATTTTTCTTTCATTCACACCGTGATAATCAAGACATTGTATATATTCCTTTATTTTGTTGTCGATTCTATATGTAAACACCAGCTTTGTAATTTTTTCATTTGCCATTCTTCTGTATGCTATTTTTTTTGCAACTCAATAAAATCCGTCTACATATATACCAAACCGGATAGGAGCCACATGAGCTCTAGAGACGGCGGTGTGATGTGGTGTTAAAGTGTTAAAGCTAAAACCATGAATCAAGGATTCATTATAAAGGAAAAATGTTCAATCTTCTTTTTGGGGAAAAACCCTTGGAGTACCTAGGTAGCATCTGAGATGGAGCTCTGACTGACCTCCATTATTTTGTAATGGGTCGTCGTCCTGGAGGATTTTCGGGAGAAACAAGACTCCATTTGTCTTTCGCTTGTAGAAGACCAAGACGACCACCAGCGGTGAGCCCAAACGTAGCAAGCAATTCGTTTGTAAAGCGAACATCAATCTACCAGTTTTGGAAGAATGCTGGTTAATAGCACAGCCAAAGGATCGAACCCTTAACCTCCCTCTTTCTCCGATTCATGTTCTTCAACCATGTTATCCTTCACCCACTACGGCATTGGTGGGAAAAAATATAAGTATCGATTAATAACAACTACGAAATTCAATTCAAAACAGTCTTCATGCCATTCAAATGAAATAGATACTCCAGATACTTTTTAACCTAAATTTGCTTATGGATAATAAAGAATTTGAAAGATCCAATTCGCTGTCCGTTATAACAGTATAATGCCGCACACCTTCCACAGTGATGGGCCAGAGACTTCAATATTGATAAAAAAAAAAGTAGTTAAACTTTTCCTTATGGGTGATACAGATGTTGTACTAGCATATTATTCCTCCTGGGTACAAGCTGTTCTGTAAACTATTGTACTGCTATCTTAATCATTGTGCCACTAATCCATTATACTCCACTCGCGTATCTAATCTGTAGTATCTCTAATCTTCTGATAATCCTGTAGATAGATATACTCTCCTTTGCTTTTGAAAAAAAATTTGCTGAACCTCTGTTTTATACTTCCCTGATCGTTTTAGGAATTATCTTTGAATACGATAAGTACTCAAACAGAAACGAGCTAGGCAAATAAAATTTGGTTATGTAGTCTTCACATCAAAATTTCAGATTTGTATCAAATTTGGGATCAAATCCTTCAACGGGAAGTCTGTCCGCCATTTGCAACGTAAAAATGATACCTCATAAACGCAACGTTCTAGGTGAACGAAATTTGGCTTAAGGTTTTATTACTAGAATTGTAAATCTGTATCAATTATGGGCCAAATCCGTCCACGTTTTCACATTCTAACGATCTTTATACTAAAATTGTCTGTCTGTGCCTAATTTTGAACAAAGTACAAATAACAAGTATGCTGTGTGTTTGTTGTCCGCATGTATATGAACAAGATAACGCGAATTAAAAAATAATGAAATATGAAAGATAAATTAACTTTGGTATGTTATATTTAGACCAAAATTGCAGGTCTGTGTTAAATTTTGTACCCGATTGGTCAATAGGAATAGATCCACATAGCTGGATTCTCTTCCGTAAACTACGAAGGCAAACACACAACACACTATATTGTATAAATACACGCAGTGGCGAATCCAGGATTCGGGTCGGGGGGGGGGGCCGGGGGCATAAAAACTTTGTATCGTGATGACGAATGTCAAACCTCATGACTGATGTAAACCAAAATACTTTAACTTTACAGACTTTACTCACCTGGCAATAAGAATCATAAAGAACACAACAATACTTTAGATAATTTAATAAAAAATACAATGAAATAACTAACTAAAAATGTTTTCCACCGCGTCATCGCTATAAGTACAAGTGGAATTACTAGAAAATTAGGAAAATTTTGTAGCCTACAAAGCCAGAAAACAATGTAGTCACGTTTTTATTATTTTTTAAAGGGAAATTAAGAACAAACAGTTGTAATGATTTTAAATAAGATCAAGAATGCTGTTTTAGCTCTGGGGGGTTGCAGCCCGATAGCCTCCCCCCTGGATTCGCCACTGAATACATGAGAAAGTTGAGTGGAGAAAACTCCCGCTGATTTCACTAAAATAGCTCTATTTTTATACGTCCCCGCCTTAACAACCCATATTTCAGGTGCTCGGAAAGACGAGGTAAAAAAAAAGAACCTAAAGTATTTGTTCTAAAACATGCTGTTATTAAACAAAGAGAAAATGGAATTAAGAAAAGCAAAAATTCCTGCCACAGCCTTATTCACCTCTGGATCATAATTCTTCATCTCAAACAAGTTGGCACCTGTAAGGGTCTAAGTTCACGGCCGTACCCTTGGGAAGAAAAACTCACCTCCAAAATTACTCCAACTGCCATTATTAGAGCCATTATTGAAAGATATCGCCAGCTTTGATTTGGTCCTGCAAAACCGGAGGCAGAAAAATTCGATTATTAAAGCTCCGATTACGATTACTTTTCATCGAGTAATTGTTTCTCCGATGACTTCGAACACCTTTTGTCTGGGGGAATCGATTCTCCCCGGCTCGATATATGAATCGATACACTTCATTAGGATTCTCGCCGAGGGAGGGGTTTTAATATCAGATTTTACTTTCTTTTCATAGCTGGAAAGAGGGTCGTTTCTTTATTAAAGAGTTCAATTATTTGCAAATTTGGTTAAGGTTTCTTGAGGGGAAGCTGCCTCAAGGAAGGCTCGACATTTTATTGTTCATTTCACCGTCATAGCATATTGCGTATTGAAATATGGAACTTTTATTTCAGTTAGGTTTCGTTTTAGTGTATGTATGCTATAAAAGAAAGTCTTCTCTGCCGGGATTATTTGTTTCTACTTTTTCTGCGGTGGAATTTTCTGTAGAAAAAGCGAGTACATATCTGCCCGTTGATGGTCTTTTAATTCAGTAAGAATGAATTAGTTGGACGAATACGTCTTATAGAAAGCTTGATTCTCTTATTACTCGGCCTATGCAATTAACGCACAGACATTTATTTGTTGTTAAGTGACGCAATTAACACAGGCATTTGATGTTAAGCTTCGCAATTAATACACGGACATTTAATGTTAGTCGACGCAATTAACACATACATTTGCTGTTAAGCGATACAATTAATACACAGACGGTATTTTTAAGTGATGCAATCAACACATGTGCATTTTCTGTCAGGCTATGCAATGAACAAACATTTGTTGTTAAAC
>BGPR01045125.1:0-12418 GCA_013235015.1 Araneus ventricosus | reverse complement strand
TTTCATTATTGTTAAGTTGCTGAATATTGGCTTGATTTATTTGTTAACTAGCAGTACGCGCACGGCGTTGCCCGTGGAATCAGGACTTGAACAAAATGAAAAAAAAAAAAAAGAACCGCCCACAATGACATGAAAAAGTTTTGAAAACAAAATCAAAACAAAAGATACACATTTTTTGATTTTCCTGCTTATTTTTTTCACGCTACAGTACAGAGTACGTTAATCCAAAACAATATTACAAAATTGGAACGTGAAAATGATTATTATACAGCAAGCAAAATATAAATCAAATCCGAAAATAATAATCGAAGTAATTCATTCAGGTGAAGGTCATGACGTATCCTACGCGTCCGCCAATCAAAATTGGCATCAACGTTCCGAAGAAGTGCCGCTTTTGGAACTCGATCGAGAAAAATAACTCGCAACGGCCCAGAAAAAAATTAATTTTAAAAAAACGATAAAAGATATTTTAACCATTCTTGTTTTAAATCCGACAGAACCGTTCTAGTTATAAGCTAAAAAAAATTGAAAATAATAGTGTTATTAGAAAGTCGGATGCAGCAAATTTAAAAACAAAACTAACATTTAGATAGCAAAACTGACTATTTTTTTAAAAAATTCTCAAAATTCAGTAAATTACGTTAGAAATTCAAAACTAACTTCATTAGAACGGAAATCGCGTGCTCTTTCCGATGGTGTATCTATTTTTGTCGTACAATTATTCGAAACCAATGTATTGAGAAATTAGTGCGAAAAATCAACCAAAACAACACAAAACATTAAATAAAAAAAATTCTAGATTAAAATTTAAAATTTCGGCTTCGAGGTGCATTCAGTCACCATTACGACTACCTGTGTGCCAAATTTCATGGCTGTAAGTGCGATGGATTCGTCTGGACATCGCAGACAAACACACACACACGCACGCACACAAACATTGCCTTTTATATATATTAGAGATCATCATAAACGAAGTGATTATTTATATTCTACTAGCAGTACGCGCACGGCGATGCCCGTGGAATCAGGACTTCAACAAAATAAAAAAAAGCCCACATACAATTGCATAAATGAAAGTTATAAAAACTAAATCAAAACAGAAATATATATATATATTATTGAGTTGGTCCGCCTCCTTTTCCTCTCGACCGAGTACCGTTAAATCCAAATAATGTTAAAAAATTACAATGTGATATTTATTACACCGCGAGCAAAGTATGAAAGCCAAAGAAATAAGTTAAGATACGCTTAAAAATAATAATCGAAGTCATGGAGTAAATACATCATCTCCTCGCAGAACGCGAAAGTAATCACGTCACCCTGGCCCTTCAGCCAATGAAATTGCCCGCAACGTTCCGGAGACTGTCGTGGGCGGAAGCTTCGCTAGAGGAAACATATCGTTCAACTACCAGGAAAAAATTAATTTTAAAAAAACTAAAAAAGATATTTTAACCATTATCGTTTTAAATCCGACAGAACCGTTGCAGTTATAAGCTGAAAAAAATTGAAAATAATAGTGTTATTAGAAAGTCGGATGCAACAAATTTAAAAACAGAACCAACATTTAGGTGCAAAACTGACTGATTTTTAAAAAATTCTCAAAATTCAGTAATTTAAGATAGAAATTCAAAACTAACTTCATTAGAACGGAAATCGCGTGCTCTTTCCGATGGTCTATCTATTTTTGTCGTACAATTATTTGAAACCATTCTAATGAGAAATTAGTGCGAAAAATCAACCAAAACAACACAAAACATTAAATAAAAAAAATTATAGATTAAAATTTAAAATTTCGGCTTCGAGGTGCACTCAGTCACCATTACGACTATCTGTGTGCCAAATTTCATGGCTGTAAGTGCGATAGATTCGTCTGGACATCGCAGACAAACACACACACACGCACACACACACACACGCACACAAACATTGCCTTTTATAAGTATAGATTAACGCAATGTTGTGACGTTACACGATAGTTGGCAAGGAGATATCAATCGACAAGTTCAGAAAGAGATTCGATTGTTAATATTTTAAATCTAAATTTCGGCTATTAACTAAAACATTTTTCCAAACAAAGTTCTTTTTTCAAATTGAGGCAAAATATACAATCAAAAATATGCTTTCCATCATACATTTTTCAGTTACTCATTTCGAGGTGAATAATGATGCAAATCAGGCATGTCAAATTCGAAAGCCAAGAAGAAATAATGTTGACCACAGAAAAAAAAACAACCTTCGATCAATAGAAACGTACATTTACTTCGAAAATTACAGCTTGAAAAAAGAACAAATATAACTGACAAATCATTGTTTTCTTCCTATGAAACATTAACTCTTTTCTTTTTAGTCTCCATAATAAACCAGCGGGAGTGATTTCCCCTGAACTTTCTCGTATACTCCCATACACATATGGAGAAAAAAATAAAGCAATCGGCAGTAAAACGCAGTAAGCGTTCCTAACACAGGTGGAGAAAAAATAAGCAAAACAGCATACCCACGAGTTTCTCTTGGCGCGCGCCAAGGCGAAAGGATACTCGCCAATACGCAATATGGTCTTGCGTAAAAGACAGAAAATTGAATATGCAATTTGAACTACTTTTTTTCAACCGATTGAAACGAAAAATTAGCACGGATCTATAATTAAGGTTAAAAGGTCTCATATAAATTTTTATTCATCTAAGTCATAGGGTTTAGGAGTTATCGTGTTCATAAGTATGCGATTATACAGACCGACAGACCCTTTGACGGATTTGGTCCAAAATATGATACGGACCTACATTCCTGATGATAAAACTGTGTACCAAATTTTATACATCTAGCTATTTAAGTTTTTGAGTTATCGTGTTCACATGAACACATACTTCCAGTATATGGATTTTGTCCAAAATTTGAAAGAAACCTATGAATTATGTGTAAAGATCGCATACCAAATTTCATCCCTCTAGCTCTAATAGGCTTTGAGTTATCGTGTTCGCAGTCAGACAGACAGACATAATTCCAAAATTGTGTTTTTCGGACTGAGGGAGGTCTAAAATGTGGAGATCCATCAAAATCTCAAAATCTTGACAATTACAATACTTCCTCTTTCGATACTTCGTATACGAGAAGGCAAAAAGTCTTACACAAGAGCACAGTTCAAACTCTCACTGATGAAAACAAATAAACATATACAAAGCAGCGGGAGTGTTTTTCCTCGAAACTTCTCATTACTTGCATGATACAGCGCCCTTTTCCTTTCTCGTATACGAAGTATGCAAAGAGAAAGTATTGTAATCATCAAAAAGTTCGAACTCGAGATTCTGATGAATCTCTACGTTTCAGACCTCCCTGAGTCCGAAAAACACAATTTTGGAAATATGTCTGTCTGTGTGTCTGTGAAGACGATAACTCGAAAACTATTAAAGCTAGAGGTCTGAAATTTGGCATGTGATCTTTACACCTAATTTGCAGGTTTCTGTCAAATTTTGGACAAACTCCGTCCACGGGAAGTCTGTCTGACCGCATTTATATGAGCACTATAACTCAAAAACTTGAATAGCTAGATAGATAAAACTTGGTGAACAATTTTATCATCAGGAATGTAGGTCCGTATGATATTTTGGGCCAAATCCGTCAACGGGTTGACTGTCTGTATAATCGCATACTTTTGAACGCAATAACTTCTTTAAAAATTACTTCGATCAATGAAATAAATTTGGTATGTGGCCTGCTTACCTTAATGGTAGATTTGTATCCAATTTTAAATCTCAATCGGTTAAAAAAAGGCGTTCAAATTGCAAATTTCGTTTTCTTTATATTACACCCATCCCTATTGGTAATCTCGTCTGCTTCTATTTCAAGTTCCACGTTGGTCGATCTTCGGAAATCGCTTATTTTTTTCTCCACTGCGTTAGGGGTTCTTGTTCGTTTTACTGCCTTTTACAGTGGCGGACTGGCAAGGTTGCCAGATTGCCTGATGACAAGTTGGCTCCATTACACGTAAGTCAATAGCCCCCCCCCCAGGATTTAAATTAAATTTAAAAGAACTTTGTCTTTAAGGAGTTTTAAATCCATTTTTGAGTGAGGAATAATCTATACTTATAAAAGGCAATGTTTGTGTTTGTGTGTATGTGTGTGTGTCTGCGATGTCCAGACGAATCTATCGCACTTACAGCCATGAAATTTGGCACACAGGTAGTCGTAACGGTGACTGAATGCACCTCGAAGCCGAAATTTTAAAATTTATTCTAGAAATTTTTTTATTTAATGTTTTGTGTTGTTTTGGGTGATTTTTCGCACTAATTTCTCAATAGCATAATTTCGGATAACTGTACGATAAAAATAGATACACCATCGGAAAGAACACGCGATTTCCGCTCTAATGAAGTTAGTTTTGAGCTTCTAACGTAATTTACTGAATTTTGAGAAATTTTTAAAAAATAGTCAGTTTTGGCATCTAAATGTTAGTTTTGTTTTTAAATTTGTCGCATCCGACTTTCTAATAACACTACTATTTTCAATTCTTTTCAGCTTATAACTAGAACGGTTCTGTCGGATTTAAAACAAGAACGGTTAAAATATCTTTTCCCGTTTTTTTTTAAATTAATTTTTTTCTGGGCCGTTGAGAGTTATTTTTCTCGATCGAGTTCCTCGCACGGCACTTCTTCGGAACGTTGCTGGCAATTTTGATTGGTGGACGCGCAGTATACGTCATGACCTTCAACTGAATAACTTTGATTATTATTTTCGGCATTATCTTAACGTATTTATTCATCTCGCATACTTTGCTTGCAGAATAATAATTTTCACGTTGCAATTTTTTAATATTGTTTATCGCGAGAAAAAAAAAGCGGGAAAATCAATAATATGTATCGTTTGTTTTGATTTTGTTTTCAAAACTTTTTCGTGTCATTGTGGGAGTTTTTTTTTTTTTTTTTTCCATTTTGTTGAAGTTCTGATTCCACGGGCAACGCCGTGCGCGTACTGCTAGTGTAATAATATTAGTGAAAATTCGAAATTCATTTTTTTGAGGAGAACTTAGAAACCTATATTTTACACTCTATTCAAATGGATTTGTTATATTATTTCGATGCGGAATAATTATTGATAGATTTGCGCAGTTATCTAGTGAACTCAAAAGTTTCTATTACACTTCTGTACTTTTGAGTTGTTAATCTTTGATAGAAAGAAATATTTATTTAAAAAAATTAAATGGTAAATAATTTGAACTTTATTTTCAGTTTGGTTGGTGAAAATTCTCAAAATTACAGTACAACCACCAAAATTAATTAATATTTAATCATAAAACTGTAATTATATTTGATATTTCTTACTTCCGATAATATATAATATGTATAAATACTGTAATTAGTAATAAATTTGAAAGATTTTTATACTAGAAAAAGATTATATTAAATTATAATTAATAATTATTATTAAATAATAAAAATATAATCATTAATTTATTATATTATTGTTTATTATTAATTTCATTTATTATATTTGTAAGAAATAAAATTAAATATAATTTCAGATGGCACTGTAGATGTGATAGGGCCCCTATTGACTCATGGCAATCACTATTTTCAGACCCAGTCCGCCACTGGCCTTTTAGCTTATTTTTTTCTCTGTATGTGTTAGGAGTATTCGAGAATGTTTAGGGGAGATCACGCCTGCCAGTTGCGTTAACTTCGTAGTATTGTGAAGAGAACTGATACTGCATTTTGAATCTCTTCCCTTTGACCAATTGAACGCAAAATTCAATATAGATCTACAATTTTTCACTCAAAACCACATACTGTCCTACAGCCACGAGAAAAACCCCAGACACCAGACATGACGGAGGCGGTCGTTATAGAAACGGGTTATTCCACTGCATTTTGGGGGCGAAGAAAAGAGCTTTATTTCATTTGGCGCAAATAGAATAGGTTGAAGTCTCATTATTTCGCTTTGTATTGTATAGCAACAGATTCGGAAACCCTCCGCGCTTTTGCGCATGCGCCGGGCGGGGTTATTTTCATCAAAATAGGGGGACAGTGAAGAATGGAAGGGTGATGTTTACATTTTACTGAGTGTTATCTAACAAAGAACTCCGGGAATGCGCTCATATGATTCATTGCCTGATACCCCTTTCCGCTGTAAAATCTTCCAGAGGTGGTAGTCTCGGAATCCGTTGCTGAGCTATACTTCGGTCGAAAACGAATTCCTCTCCTGCGCTTAGTTTGCCGAATGTTGCGTTTGCTTTCATGCCCGTATCCCTCCTTTCTTCGACTCGTCTACTTGCAGCAACACTGTTCAGGGTTTATCTCGTGGCGATAGGACAGTATCCAATTTCATTTATCTTATTTGTTGGATTTTTGTATTATCGTGTTCACTTAACACAATGGTAGATTAAACACACAAACCGTCTACCCTTTAACGGAAAATCCAAAATTAGACATGGGTCTATAAAACTGGTGTAAAGATAAAATACTAGAATTCACCTATCTAGACTATTGCGTTTCTGAATTACCGCATTCAAGAACATAAGAATAGACAGATAGTGAGCACGTTGACGGATTTGGCCTAATATCAGACACAGATCTACAATTCTAGTAATAAGACCCTGTACCAAATTTCATTCGTTTAGCTCATTGCGTTTCTGAGTCATCGTGCTCACAGACAAACAAACATAACACAAAAAATGTTTGTTTTTTTCGGATACAAGGAGCTCTAAAAATTGGAAATTTATTTAAAAAAATAAATATGTAACAATAACAGTACTTTCTTCTTGTTTACTTTGTAAACAAGAAAATAAAAATAAAATCCCTTTTCGGCAAGCTTGAAGAAAAAGGTGGATTCCTTTACGCTAATGTTACAAAATTAATGAAATATCACATATTGATCAATACAGTCATAGCCAATGACTTTATTGTTCCTACACATTGCAATATTTACGCTGTGATTCTGTTTTCATGACATCTAATTTTCTACTATATCAAGGTTTTATCATTCCATTTTTCATTCCAAAAAGTTATGATAGATTTATTGGTCAGTACATTCGTCAATTTTTTTTTTTTATATCTCAACACATAATCATTCAAAAGGTAGGAGTCATAAAGAAATAAACATCTCAGCAGTGCAAATATCTCCCAGATAACATTAAGCCAGCCTGCTTGAAACAGTAACAAGAAATTGACTCTTGACACGAATGAAGAAAGACACTAGAATTAAAAATTAATTTATTTAATCTAGGTTACAATATAATTAAATGTGCGAACATTACTTTGTCATACGGTAAAATCACATGACATGAACCACTTAAACACTCTTAGAATGGGCTCATTTAGAGAACCCCCTGGTTACAGAGATAATACCCAGCTAAAAAAAATTTGCAGAAAACCTGAAGGTATTTGGAACAAGTTTTCTTCAGATTTTCTACAGAAAAAATGTAGAATATCTGAAAAAAAATATGTTCCAAATACCTTCAGATTTTCTGCAGTCAAGACTTAATTATTAATTTCAATTAATGTAATTATTATACTCAATTTATTTAATTAGTAATTCAACTTACTTGCACGATGTTGATTCAGGTTGTGACAAAACTTCAAGCTTATCCTGTTCGGGACTCGAACCCGCGTTCATAGGGTTGGCAGGTAGGAATACTAACCAAATAGCAATCCCGGACTACATGAGATGGGGGGGGGGGTTAAAATAATCTATTTGAGTTTCAGCGTCACCATAGCTCCAGTGGCGCCATTTAGTGGTGTAAAAATCAACCATGGTCAGAATTTCGTGTTTCAAAGTCGTTGAGATGAGTAATAGATGAAATTAGTAATATTTTTGTTCAATAATTTAGATTCTCTGTTTCAATAAATTCGTTTACACCTTTTATCTTTCTGACTAGCCTTTTCTACATCCAAAGGGCACAAGCTCCACTTTTCCCTTCTTTTTGGAAGAAAAGAGCTAGTCAGAAAGACAGTTGGAAAACTAATTGGAAATTAATTAAATTATGGGGTAAAAGTTTAAAATGGCAAAAACCTCAAATATTTATTTTAAAGATTAATTTAGAATTCATTTTTTCAGTGGCATATTTAAAAAATTTAAAAAATTTAGTAAAAATTTAGTGTATTTAGTTTTTTTTAGTTAAATTTAAATTAGGCGAATTGTTGCCTCATCTTAACACACAACTTTTGCATTGAAATTTTTTTTTTGATAGCTACAAAAGTTATGAGCTAAAAAGCCATTTTCAATCCCTTCCCCCAAATTATCATTTCACATAGCTCTGTTACGACTAAAGATAGAAAAAAAATTCATTTAGGCGAATTATCACCTTATCATAAAGAATAGCTTTTATATTAAAAGTTTTTTTTACTGCTAGAATCGCTTAGAAGTTATGAGCTGAAAAGTGATATTCAAATCCCCCCCCCCCACAAAAAAATTGTCTTTTCTCCATAGCTCCGTTATAATCGAAGATGAAGAGAAAATTTCAATCAAGGGAATTATCACATCATAACAAACTACTTTTGTATTGAAAGTGTTCTGACAGCAAGAATTACTTAGAAGTTATGGGCCTGAAAAGTGATTTTTACCCACCACCCTCCAACTTAGAATTCGTTTGAAACTATGCATGTGGCACCTTGTTAAGGAGCTCCCATCAGCCGCATTCACTTCCACTTTTTATACGGTAAACAAGCTGATATACCTAGCTTTGCTCCGGAATAAAATGCTTTCATGTCTAATATTTTTTTATGTAAAAGCTACTATTGTATAAAAATTATAATACACAAATTTCTTTTCTGATTTGAAACATTTTTAATTAAAATCAGCATATCAACAAAAAAATTGTCTGTTTCAATATCAATTGAACCAGACAATTTTTAAAAACAGACGATAATTTATTTTCACCATAAGTTATTATTTGTTATATAGTTACTTCAAATTTTATTAACAATTTCTAAAGTAAAAGAAAGGTTTTAATAAATATTTTGAAACAATTATATTAAACAGTTAATTATTCATTAATTTAAAGCATGAAAATAAATCAAATCAATAGTTGGTCCCAATATAAATTGTTAATCTTCTACTTTTAAAATTTTCTTTTAGCATTCATCCTGAATTCTGTTAATGTATTCTAGCAACAGTTCTTCGCATTATTCTTCTTTTTCAACAATAAAGAATATTGTTAATAATTCTGTTTAAAATTAATTTTGGAAAAATTATTGAAATGGGAGAAACAAACTGTATGGAAATATTAAAATTGTTTTTGTCACTGAAAAGCTAAATTTTTGAAATTTTATATGGTGTAAAAATAGTTTCGTGAGATAAAAAGTTAAAAAGATATCGCGGAAAAACGCATTGTTTAATTTTTAATTAACTGAAATTTTAACTAACTTTTGGGCTTTTTTGGAAAGTTGAGAGTGACCTTTCTCTTGTATTAAATAAAAAGTGTGCAAAGTTTGGTTAAAATCACTCCAGTGGTTTAGGAGATGTGGCACATACATAGCCACAATGACTTATTTATATTAAGATAAATCCAATCTATTGCTGACAAATACTATGAGCCATAAAAAAGTTTTTAGTGAAGATTTCGTCACAATTAATTAAATTTTTAATTTAATATTCAATTTCATAATTAGTTTATTTGACAGATTGTTTCAATTTGATATTTAATTAAACATGGCGGCACCAAGATTTGTTTAATAAATTCAATATGAAATAGCCAAAAAAGATATCTAAACAAGAATTCCCTTTTTCCTTTTTTATATTTAAAAATATCTCCTTAACTTTAAAATTTTTTTGGGGTTTTCTGCCTGAGTATTTGCTTTTAACTGTCGATGGAGATTTAAATTCACTGTTCAAAATGTCTGCATTCATATCCTCTATTTTAAACACACGCATTTAATTTTCCAATCACAATATTTAATAATTTTTATTCTCTTATGTGTTAAGAATTTAGTGACTATTATCTCTGAAACCAGGGAGTTCTCTAAATGAGTCCATTTTTAGTAGTGTTTAAATGTTTCATGTCATGCGATGACAAAGTAAGGTTCGCACAATTATATGGTAACCTAGATTAAATAAACTACTAATTTTTAAATCTAGAGTCGTTCTTCATTCGTGTCAAGTGTTAATTTCTTGCTACTGTTTCAGATAGGTTGTCTTAATGTTATCTAGGGGATATTTACACTGCTGGGATGTTTATTTCTTTATGACTCCTATGTGTTGAATGATTATGCGTTGGGATATAAAGAAATTTTAGAAATTTATTGACTAATAAATCTAGCATAACCTTTAGAGTAGAATGATAAAACATTGATATAGTAAAAAATTGAATGTCATGAAAACAGAATCACGACGTAAATATTGCAATATGTGGAAACTATAAAGTCATTGTCAATGTCTGTACTGATCAATAAATAACATTAACGTAAAGGAATTTACCTTCGCCTTCCAGCTTGCCGAAAGGAATTTTTTTTTTCCCCGTTTGATGTTAGAAGGGGACTTCTGCACAAAAGATCCCTTTTAACATCAATTTTGCTATTCACCGCTAGATGGCCCATTATACATGTTACAAGGGGGAAAAATCCCCGTCGGCAAGCCGGAAGGCGAAGATAGATTCCTTTAGTTCGGAGATATAAGGAAAAGAACATTTCGCCCTCTGTTTTCACAAGGATTAGAGCTGCAAGAATGAAAGAGGGTTGAAGAGACTGAAAATAACGAGAGCTTTCCAACAAGGGGTAACATGAATGTGTTGAAATGCACTTTAAGTTGGGGAAGGGAGGGAAAATCACTTTTCAGCTCATAACTTCTAAGTAGTTGCAGCTATGAAAAAGTTTAAACGCAAAAATTGTTCGTTATGATAAGGCGAAGATTCGCCTAATTTCTTTCTATTTTCAATTGTAAAAGAATTTCGGGGGAATGAAAATTTCAACTCCCCACCTTTTCCACCCCACTTTGAACTAGATATGGAGATTTTTTATGGTGTTCACAAGATAACATGGGAAAAAGCGTTATACATATATATAAAGAGTTTACACTTATATCCGTTACACCGCCCTTAACTTCTAAACGGTGACAGCTTCGGCCATAAACTTGGTGTCTAGGTATAGTGAAATGGCTATGCGCTACTCGATGAGACAACTTACAACGACATCTATCAGCAAATTTTGGAATTAGCGGTCTTATCTCGTAAACGGTGAAAGATACGAGAAAAAAGTCAATTAGAAAGTTGTAGAGCACTCTCGATTTAGTACGAAAAGATATCTTGAGCACATTAATACTCAAAACAGAATGCAAAAGATGAACATTTGTTTGGTCCCGATTTGGAAAATTGTCATGTCATAAAGAGTGGAAGAAAGAAACTGAGACACGACCCTGTCTTCTGGATCATTTATTTATATTGCTGAAAATGTCCTCCGTTAGCCACTATACACATTTGCACTCTGGACTGGATTTCTCGCTGCACATTGTGCAACATGTCAGGTGTTACGGAGGTACAAGCATCAGTAATGCGTCGTCGAAGATCCTGCAATGTTTGCGGAGGGGTCGCATATACCAGCCTTTTTATGTGTCCTCATAAGAAGAAGTCCAATGGCGTCAAGTCAGGTGAGCGCGGGGGCTACTCTACGAAACCATCATACCCGATGACTTGATTCTGGGATGTCTCCATTAGGTACTGCTTAACGCTTGAAATCTTATGCGGAGGGAAGCCGTCAAGTTGGAACCCTGCATTTGAGAGTTGGTGCAACGTTAGATTCTCAACAAAATCGGTTATTACATCCTGCATAAGCTCCAAGTACCGTTGTCCCGTTAACGTTCCCTCGTAAAATACTGGTTCAATGAGCCTGTCATTAAAAATTCTACACCAAACATTAATCGATAAGCGTAGTTGATGTCGAACTTCGACAGCATATCTCGGATTTTCCAGCGACCAGGTATGAATGTTCTGTCTATTAAACACTCCGTTACGCGAACAACATGCCTCATCCGTCCATATTATGTCTGCCAGGAATGTTGGGTGGTCCTCTAAGTTATTCATCACAAAGTTGCACCACGTGTAACGTCTCTCAGCATCTCTTGGCAGCAACTCCTGCACAAGTGTCGATCGGTGGATGAGCACCTGATTGATTCAGGATTGTCCAAACGCGGCTTTTTGAGAGACCACGATTTTCACTGATCATATTTGTGCTGCTCTGAGGATGGGCGAGAGCGTATGCTAGCACATCTTCAGGTTGCACTTTGCATCCTACATTAGAGACATCCAGTGCAACTTAAGATGAAGCAAATCAGTTGAAAAGGCTCCAACTCCGTCCAGGCAAAGACGGCTGTCATCAGTACTACTACAGAAGCTTGTACATCACCGATGCGGGGTGGCTTTACTCTGCTGGCATTCTCTCTCTTGGTCTGGTCTGGCGGAAATGAAGAAGGCACTACTATATATATTTGGATGAATAGTGCG
>BGPR01045124.1:0-12418 GCA_013235015.1 Araneus ventricosus | reverse complement strand
GTTTAACAACAAATGTTTGTTCATTGCATAGCCTGACAGAAAATGCACATGTGTTGATTGCATCACTTAAAAATACCGTCTGTGTATTAATTGTATCGCTTAACAGCAAATGTATGTGTTAATTGCGTCGACTAACATTAAATGTCCGTGTATTAATTGCGAAGCTTAACATCAAATGCCTGTGTTAATTGCGTCACTTAACAACAAATAAATGTCTGTGCGTTAATTGCATAGGCCGAGTAATAAGAGAATCAAGCTTTCTATAAGACGTATTCGTCCAACTAATTCATTCTTACTGAATTAAAAGACCATCAACGGGCAGATATGTACTCGCTTTTTCTACAGAAAATTCCACCGCAGAAAAAGTAGAAACAAATAATCCCGGCAGAGAAGACTTTCTTTTATAGCATACATACACTAAAACGAAACCTAACTGAAATAAAAGTTCCATATTTCAATACGCAATATGCTATGACGGTGAAATGAACAATAAAATGTCGAGCCTTCCTTGAGGCAGCTTCCCCTCAAGAAACCTTAACCAAATTTGCAAATAATTGAACTCTTTAATAAAGAAACGACCCTCTTTCCAGCTATGAAAAGAAAGTAAAATCTGATATTAAAACCCCTCCCTCGGCGAGAATCCTAATGAAGTGTATCGATTCATATATCGAGCCGGGGAGAATCGATTCCCCCAGACAAAAGGTGTTCGAAGTCATCGGAGAAACAATTACTCGATGAAAAGTAATCGTAATCGGAGCTTTAATAATCGAATTTTTCTGCCTCCGGTTTTGCAGGACCAAATCAAAGCTGGCGATATCTTTCAATAATGGCTCTAATAATGGCAGTTGGAGTAATTTTGGAGGTGAGTTTTTCTTCCCAAGGGTACGGCCGTGAACTTAGACCCTTACAGGTGCCAACTTGTTTGAGATGAAGAATTATGATCCAGAGGTGAATAAGGCTGTGGCAGGAATTTTTGCTTTTCTTAATTCCATTTTCTCTTTGTTTAATAACAGCATGTTTTAGAACAAATACTTTAGGTTCTTTTTTTTTACCTCGTCTTTCCGAGCACCTGAAATATGGGTTGTTAAGGCGGGGACGTATAAAAATAGAGCTATTTTAGTGAAATCAGCGGGAGTTTTCTCCACTCAACTTTCTCATGTATTCAGTGGCGAATCCAGGGGGGAGGCTATCGGGCTGCAACCCCCCAGAGCTAAAACAGCATTCTTGATCTTATTTAAAATCATTACAACTGTTTGTTCTTAATTTCCCTTTAAAAAATAATAAAAACGTGACTACATTGTTTTCTGGCTTTGTAGGCTACAAAATTTTCCTAATTTTCTAGTAATTCCACTTGTACTTATAGCGATGACGCGGTGGAAAACATTTTTAGTTAGTTATTTCATTGTATTTTTTATTAAATTATCTAAAG
This sequence comes from Araneus ventricosus, assembly GCA_013235015.1. Classification (NCBI taxonomy): domain Eukaryota; kingdom Metazoa; phylum Arthropoda; class Arachnida; order Araneae; family Araneidae; genus Araneus; species Araneus ventricosus. The sequence continues at coordinate 10,989 of BGPR01045124.1, read as the reverse complement.
TATTGTTGTGTTCTTTATGATTCTTATTGCCAGGTGAGTAAAGTCTGTAAAGTTAAAGTATTTTGGTTTACATCAGTCATGAGGTTTGACATTCGTCATCACGATACAAAGTTTTTATGCCCCCGGCCCCCCCCCCCGACCCGAATCCTGGATTCGCCACTGCGTGTATTTATACAATATAGTGTGTTGTGTGTTTGCCTTCGTAGTTTACGGAAGAGAATCCAGCTATGTGGATCTATTCCTATTGACCAATCGGGTACAAAATTTAACACAGACCTGCAATTTTGGTCTAAATATAACATACCAAAGTTAATTTATCTTTCATATTTCATTATTTTTTAATTCGCGTTATCTTGTTCATATACATGCGGACAACAAACACACAGCATACTTGTTATTTGTACTTTGTTCAAAATTAGGCACAGACAGACAATTTTAGTATAAAGATCGTTAGAATGTGAAAACGTGGACGGATTTGGCCCATAATTGATACAGATTTACAATTCTAGTAATAAAACCTTAAGCCAAATTTCGTTCACCTAGAACGTTGCGTTTATGAGGTATCATTTTTACGTTGCAAATGGCGGACAGACTTCCCGTTGAAGGATTTGATCCCAAATTTGATACAAATCTGAAATTTTGATGTGAAGACTACATAACCAAATTTTATTTGCCTAGCTCGTTTCTGTTTGAGTACTTATCGTATTCAAAGATAATTCCTAAAACGATCAGGGAAGTATAAAACAGAGGTTCAGCAAATTTTTTTTCAAAAGCAAAGGAGAGTATATCTATCTACAGGATTATCAGAAGATTAGAGATACTACAGATTAGATACGCGAGTGGAGTATAATGGATTAGTGGCACAATGATTAAGATAGCAGTACAATAGTTTACAGAACAGCTTGTACCCAGGAGGAATAATATGCTAGTACAACATCTGTATCACCCATAAGGAAAAGTTTAACTACTTTTTTTTTTATCAATATTGAAGTCTCTGGCCCATCACTGTGGAAGGTGTGCGGCATTATACTGTTATAACGGACAGCGAATTGGATCTTTCAAATTCTTTATTATCCATAAGCAAATTTAGGTTAAAAAGTATCTGGAGTATCTATTTCATTTGAATGGCATGAAGACTGTTTTGAATTGAATTTCGTAGTTGTTATTAATCGATACTTATATTTTTTCCCACCAATGCCGTAGTGGGTGAAGGATAACATGGTTGAAGAACATGAATCGGAGAAAGAGGGAGGTTAAGGGTTCGATCCTTTGGCTGTGCTATTAACCAGCATTCTTCCAAAACTGGTAGATTGATGTTCGCTTTACAAACGAATTGCTTGCTACGTTTGGGCTCACCGCTGGTGGTCGTCTTGGTCTTCTACAAGCGAAAGACAAATGGAGTCTTGTTTCTCCCGAAAATCCTCCAGGACGACGACCCATTACAAAATAATGGAGGTCAGTCAGAGCTCCATCTCAGATGCTACCTAGGTACTCCAAGGGTTTTTCCCCAAAAAGAAGATTGAACATTTTTCCTTTATAATGAATCCTTGATTCATGGTTTTAGCTTTAACACTTTAACACCACATCACACCGCCGTCTCTAGAGCTCATGTGGCTCCTATCCGGTTTGGTATATATGTAGACGGATTTTATTGAGTTGCAAAAAAAATAGCATACAGAAGAATGGCAAATGAAAAAATTACAAAGCTGGTGTTTACATATAGAATCGACAACAAAATAAAGGAATATATACAATGTCTTGATTATCACGGTGTGAATGAAAGAAAAATAATGAATGAAAATGAGGGCGAACAACATGAAAAAACTTACATCAATACACAGGTTTTTGAATAACGTAGTAAAGATGGGGCACCATTGCGTGTTAAGTGCGGGAAACAAGGAACAGGAAGATTACGATTAAAGAATTATGAGAAAGGAAGGACGTAGTATGTTCAGCCTATTGAATGCAGGATAAGTTAGAATTATTGTTCAAAGGCAGTTGAGTAATTATTACAGTCGAATTATGTTTTCAATGTCCATTATGAACTTAATCATTTTCTTGAATTCGGATTCTCAAGAACTCTTTGGTACCACAGACTTTCCAGTGAAGTAGAAGGTTTCCTAATATGCCAAGAGAGAGTCATTGGGCAAAATGACGCATAGTGAATGGGATCGCCGATTTCTACGCAGGCACAAGAGTCACTATCCGGTAATTGGAAGCGGTTAAGGAATGAAGGGAATGGACTGTGTCCTGTGACAAGCAGAATTTCTAGATGCAAGTTATGAAGCTTTAAATATCACTATTTTGGACCATTTCAACGGCCGCCTCGAGGGAGATCCACCAATCAGTGGGCGAATCGAGGAAGCGGTGGACATTTATTGGCCTAAAGCAATGAAATTCAAAGCTTCGTAACTCGATCCGTTTTGGTCTCAGAAAAGTGTAACTTCTTTTGCTTAAAATGTTAGTATGCCAAGAATATTTTACTAAATATTACAAATCGGACTGGGGACTGTATAACAATTTATCCAGCGTAAATTGTTTAGCAGACCATTTATTGCCTGAAACGACATAAAATATAACCCTTTTCGTCATATAAAACATTTTTCTATTTAGAAGTATATACCCAACTCTAACGGTTGAGAAATTAGCTATTGGCCCACTTTTAGTGTTTGTACCTTGCGCAATAAAATAAGCAGCGTAATGTTCATCAGACACATAACCTTCAAAAATGACCCGATCTTTAAACAAGACCCTTCGTCAATGAGCGGACGACCCCTCCTCTGCCCGCACAAGCCCCAGATCCTTCATGTCCACGTGATGATAAGACACGTCAAACATGATGAATGTCCTCCCTTTTTCTCATAACCAGTGGTTTTAATATCTAATGAAAAGAGGTCTCGCGAGGGGTCAACGTGATTGCGATTCGACGCCATTTTCTTAATTTCTCTAATAAAAAAACGTTACGGTCAGATCCTGTTATTAATGTGTCGTTAGAAGGCTCCGAAGACAGCCGTAATTGCGGCGGGTCACGTGAGAACAGAAAGCCAATGAAATCGGCACGACCAGACGATATTGTTAGCAAACTGCTTCAAAGCCCACTTGGATAGGAATTAACTTCTCATTGTGAGGTACACGAGTCGAAAAGTAAACGGTGTTGGTCCGCTTAATACGATAATACCCGATGTTGGATGAGTTAAAGGTCGTGTTGAAGGGGAGCAAAGTTTTTCCAACAAAAGTTCATATTTCGCTTAGGCGTTTGTTAAAAATATAACGTATATCTGATGATTGGTTTAATTTTAAACATTAAAGGTCTTGTTCATCGTGTTTAATAAAACGATAAGTAAAATGTCAATTTGAATTGGTGTCTTTCGTTTTAAGAATAACATGCCAGTAAAGTTTGATTTGGTATCCTTCAATTAGGCATTCATTGTCTTATTCATCATGTTTAACCAAACGATAGATAAAATGTCTATATAGATTGAGGTATTTCTTTTAGGATTGAAATAGATGACAAAATTTAATGGATAAGTACCGGAGAGTACATAGTTTTCTAATCTTTCCAGAAATATATTTTATAACATGTGTGATATTAGACTGATAGATTTCAAGCTAAAAGAATCTTTAGACTGACAGAATATCGTGCGTCTCCGTTCTTAAGGAAAATGAAACTAAATATATTAACTAATCATACATCATTCGATTGATTTTTTTTATTGAAATTGTGTCTTTTTAATTTCTTATCTCTGCAATATGTATGCGAATCTTGAATTCGACAATATGAACAATTTACTTTATATCCAAGTGCGTTCTTTGAATGGAACTCATTAAATCATTAATTTATAATTCCAGCTTGGTGTGTCTTTGAAAAAAAAGGAAAACAAATTTTTTCTAATCAAATAATCAGTTTTTGACACTTAATTTTTTTTATTGTTTATTTAGTGTGATAAACAACTGTCACAAAGAAAATAAGATAGACTTCTTGACATTTTTTGAAAATAATCGGGAATCTATAAACACTTTAACACGATGACAAATGAATCGTAACAAAGTGTGAGCAGGATTGCTATAAATCAGGTTTAACGTTTCTTCCGAAATTTCAGACTCGTTAACGTAAAGAGTAAATGATTTCAAAAGCTTGGCGAACCGGCTTTTTAAATATTTAAGGATCGAAAAATATTTCGATAGAAAACCTGAACCAAATTGTATAGCATATTTTGTTACAGCCGACATTTCGGCTTCCGTTGAACGAGTATTCTCTGTGAAGATTACTGTATGACCATAGAAAAGAGTGAAACAGTTAATCTACAGTAAGTTACAAATGATATGAATGTAGAAATGCACTGGTTGATTTGTGATGGCGAGTCTAATCCCACTTGGTTTTTGCATATCTAGCTAAGTCTATGAGTCAAGGACTCGTGATGAAGGGTAAGTCAGGCATCTTCTGTTGGACAAAGCGACCCTGAGGCAGAAAACTAAGATACATTAGATCAGCGGTTTGTGATAATGAGTCTAATCCCACTTGGCTCTAGCATATTTAGCTAAATCCATGAGTCAAGGACTTGTGATAAAGGGTAAATGAGGCATCTTTTTTGGACAAAGTGACCCTGAGGCAGAGAACTAAGATACATTAGGTCAGCGGTTCCCAACCTATGAGCCGTGGATAGCGTATTAGTGGGTAGCAGAACACTAGCCAAGGGTCGAAATCAGAGGATCTTCAAGAGTCGTCACTAGTTTTTTGCTTTATAAGCAATATCCCTTTACTGGAGAGCCCGTAGATTTGTCGTGCTGTCGGAAGTCGTTTATTTTCTCCACTGACCTATGTTGGGCATTACTCACTTCTGGGTAGGCTGAGCCAGTGAGGGTGTCAATTAATCAATTTATAAACAAAATATTTTTAATCCTTTTAGAGTAATATTTAGTAATTACTGACATATACGAACAATATATTTTTAAATGTATTATATGTGTTTTTATTTTTGTTACTTTATATTTAGTTAGTAGGAATCAAAATATGTTTTACACAACAGGTGGTCCGGCCGCCCAAAAATGTTGGGAACCGCTGCATTAGATGAATATAGGTTACTTTTTGGGGGTCTTTCAGTAAGACTGCCTCACATACGATTTCACTATAAGGCCCGGTGCACACTAGACGATTCGTGTCTTTGAGGCTATAAAAGTAACAATAGTAACCCCCATTCCCCCTGTGTGTCTCCACAGGGGCATGTGGGTTACTATTGATATTTTTATAGCTTCATCGGCACAAATCGGATAGAATCGGCTAATGTGCACCGGGCCTAAGAGGAAAACCTCCATTCATTCATTCAAGACTCAGTATAGCCAGTTCAACCCTTTGGTTTAAAACGTTAATTGATCCCTCCTGGAGGAGAATTATCCAGAATGGAGGAGGCAAGCAGGCAGAAAGAAGTGGTGGCATTAGTTTACAGCACATATTGCAAGGATTGCAGCAATTTTGCACGGTTAAGAGGATGAGTAACAAGTGTGTCGAATTTGAAAAACAGGCAAAAAATGTTATAAAAAGTATACTTAATGATAAAACAGAATTTGCCGGAGTTAAAAATAATAATAAAATTCTGCAAAGAGTAAATGAAATTTTGATTGACAGTGAGGAAAGGGTATAACACAATAATGCTTATAATATTTTAATATAGGGGTATAACAATGGAAAACCTTTATCAACCAGCACAACCGATGCAAGTGATTCTTTACTAAAGCGCATATTGGTCTATCAGTTATTATATGATGCTGGTGAGGAGCGCAGCCAGAGGATCGAACCTATAACCTTCTTCCTCCTATTTGTGTTCATCATCCATACCATGTTTAAACTCACTAAGGCACTGGTGAGCCCGTTCGGGTTGTTTTTCAGTGACTGAGAATTTCAAAGATTTATATAAGTGATTTGGATTAAAATACGAAACCTTTACTGTAAACAATTCGTGTTAGTAATAAATGCGTCTGGTTTCAGTTTTAAGCAAATTATTAAAGATATTCTTTTGTTTGTTCTTCAGACTCCTCCGTGACGTTTGTAATAAATGAAATTTATAAACTGAATTATTGACTGATTTTTTTTTTTTTGCCTTGCTTCGAAAAAAATAAAAATGATTCAAACCTTTAATCCGAAACATCATATCATGATAATGGCGTAAGCTTGATTCGTCTTTCTATCTCTTAAAATTAAATCTATTTTTAAATTAGTTTAAAAATTTTAACCGTGCTCGTAGCTATGATAACGTACATAAAAAAATGTATTTCATATCATTGCAACGCGCGTGAGTACACATCCAGTAACGTAAACAAAAATATTATTGTAAAATATCATTAAAATATTTTTAAAAATTTATCAAAATTAGAGAAGAAAATTTGTACGAAAATAAAACTGGCATCACTGAAAATGTTTTTTTTTGTTGTTTTTTACAGTAGTGTAAAAAGGTTTTTTTTATATGATCCGAATTTATAGAGGAAAAATGTTCAAATTTCGGTTAATTTTTAATTAGAAACCTAATTAAAATTTCGAAGAAGTGTTTCTTTGCGAGCACCTACCACCTAAGAAGTAACTGCCTATCAAATTTAGCAACCATGTCCAACAGTCTGCATTGTCTTTTTTGAACGTTTGGAACAATTTTTGCATCATACATCACTCATGTCACAATTTATATACAGTATGCTAGGCTATAAAAATTATATTAAAACTATGGCAAGCGTTCCTATAAGCCTTGCAAGATTCGGACTGTGCTTATTTGTATGAAAATAAGGCGAGTCCCAACACGGAAGAAAGCGCCGGCTGTTGCGAAGACTTACTCCAACAAAGCATTTAAGCTGGGCGGAAACACCGTCATGCGAAAGGACTGGTAATTTAAAGGATGAGAAAAACGTTAAGGGATTTCGTCTCAGTAATCCCTAAATCACTTTTTACTGAAGGCAAGTACAGGGAAAATAATGTGATGCAAACATGTCTTAAGGAACGGATTTCTGCAGATAAAGAAACAGTCCGCGAAATACCTAGTTGCGGAGGATGACTGAAAACTGCTAAAACGCTTTGCAAAGGAAAACAAAATGGCGTCGGACAAAGAAATCTGGCGCCAGATTTTACCAATTTGGGAAGCAGTGAAAATATTCAAAGCAGTTTAAAGGAATGCTGGGCAAACAAGGAAATCGGCGCTCAATTTTAAGGGTAATCATTTTACCCTAATGCTGGAAGATTTGCAAGGTATTGGCATTGGTAGATATATACATCCATTTTACATTGTTCGAAAATTCGATTGAAGATTCTTCTGCACCTGTATGCTTTAGTCTTAAAATGGGGAAAATGTTGTTATACGATAAGTAAAGATTACGCGTGATTTTCTAATGGGCATATCTCATACATTGTGATAATCTAGATTTGCAGTTCTGAACCTTTCACAATTCGGTACCAAATTCCCATGTACATTTAAGTTTCAACCTTTTGCAATGCCATTTCTTGACTTTTGCCTGCATAGAGCTACAAATTTGGTACTTAGTTACTTCTTGGACAGCAAGTCGCAATAGGTATTGAACAATAAAGGTTTTTTTCCTCAAAATTTTACTTAGATCTTTAATTAATTGAAAATTAATCGAAATTTTAACGTTTTTTAATAACCGCTTAACTTAAAAGCCCGAGAATACTCGTGCATCGAATTATCGCATTTTTAGTCTTAAAACTAAAATTGAATCAATAATTAGCTTTATAATTTTACACAAAAATTGCGTAAAATGTATAAACTTCTCAAGTATTATATGCCTTCTGAGATGAATGGAATCAATAATTAGCTTCATAATTTTACACAAAAATTACGTAAAATGTATAAACATCTCAATTATTCTATTTCTTCTGAGATGAATCAAAACGACAGCCCCTTCCCAAAACAAAAAGGGGCATCTTATTATATAGCAAAGAAAATTATTCAGTTAAGTGGTTAATAACTTCGAAACATGCTATCGCACAAAAACCATTTTTATATAACTTCAAAAATTGGCTTTCAGTGATATCAATTTTATTCCCACGCAAAATTAATTTTGAGAATTTCTTTAAAATTATTTTTAAGCACAACTTTGTAGCAATTATATTCTATTATATCCTAACGGCGTGCAACTAAATAGAAAAAAAATGTGAATATTTTAATAGCTCTCGAGCGATTACGCAAACAAAAGCCTTTTCAGTTAATTACAAACATACCTCAAAGCATTGGATATTTTATTAATATTGTTGATGGTAATGTTCTTAGGCTAGCATTCTTTCTGTAAACTGCGTGTTCAAAAATTCGCTACTCACAGAATGCAGCGGCTGATGCAATCGAGCCAGACGAAGACAAGACAGGCGAATCATGCCTAGAACATTATTATGTTACGATGTTTCGGACTAGAGGTTCGAATTTGTCAATTTTATTCCCACGTTATGGCCCGTTTTGTGTTTAGCTTCGTCGTATGCTTCAACGAACTTCCGCACCACACCAGCGGGAGGACGTTTGGCTCCCTATGTCTGATTTAACGTGCAACAGGCCCACATATACGGCAGATCTCCACTGGAATAGGGTTTCGAACCTAGAACCTTTCGACCCCGAAGCCGAGAACTTATCACTAGGCCACTGCGGCCTTCACCAAAGAAGTGGAGATTCATCAAAATATGGAGGGAAAATTTTTTAACAATTACAATATTTTCTCTTAGGATACCTCGTTTACGAAAACTTAACAAAACAATCACAAGATAAATATTTACATGGGTGATTTTAATTCTTCACCGTTGCCTTCCCGAAGTCACATTTCCTATGTTATCTCAATAATTTCCCTGACTGGGAAGAAACATCGTCTCTCTCTCTCTTGACAATTCCTTCCCATTCTGCATTCAAAATGCATGTAAGGTTCATAAAATGTCCCATAAAATCGTACTTTCCCTTCATTTTTTTGATCCACCCTCTTAGAGCATGAACCGTGTATCTTCCAAAAGTAGAGAGGGGGTGGAGTACCATTTTTCCGAGGGGGTGGGAGGGAGAGCCAAAATGAAATAAATCCAAAAATCGTCGGGCAAAAGATGACAGAAAAATGACTGATAGCCCACGACTGCAAAGTCATTTGACAATCCCCGCCCCCCCGCGGGGGCGGGGGGGGGGGGTTTTTTTGGGCGCGCTCCCCCCTCCCCCCATTTTTTTTTTTTTATTCGTCGCGTTCGATCGGGTCGACGCCATTTACGAATAGGAGTAGATGTAGCGTCGACGAATTTTCCGAGAGGATTTGTTGCAACATTTTCTTTGAAAAGAGATGGAAATCCGACATGGAATATATCCATAATAGAATGCTATTCTGTAGCAGGAGAAAATAGGTCTTTGAAGGGGTCTGGGATGCTTTGATTTGTGTGGCCTTGGGTTCTTCGCTGATGTCGGGCTTTGGTCCGTTGCTGTTTACCCGGGTTACTTCGAACATAATGAGCAGGTTTATGATTATTCCACCATGAAAATCACCCAGTATGCTGCTGTTTACCCTGGTTACTTCGAACACAATGAGCAGGTTTATGAATATTCCACCGTGAAAATCAACCAGTATGTTGTTGTTTACCCTGGTTACTTTGAACACAATGAGCAGGTTTATGAATATTCCACCGTGAAAATCAACCAGTTTTTTCCCAAATATCAGAGCTAAAAATTCTTTAGCATGTTTTATTTTTTTTAAATTTTGCATATAATGCCTTCATCTTCGTTGAAGGAGTTATACAATTAAATACAGAGTTGTCATAAATTATTGGACCCATTTCAAAAATTAATAAAGAAAACTAACAATGTGACAACTACGGTTTTAAATGAGTGCGCATTTTCAAAAGTTTTTTTTTCAAATAGGTAAAACGCCCTTACGGTGGTCTAGGGGGTCGTAAATTATTGGACGTCTCCCATTTTTGAGACACATTATCTGCGAAAGTATTAAAGCTAGGAAAAAAATAAAGGCATGTATTTGTAGGGAATTTTACGCTCTTTAATTTGTTAAATCAATTGCAATTCGAAAACTGAATAGTTTTCGAGATATTAAAAAAACCAAGAAAGTAAACCAGAAATCGCGCATCGACTTCTGCTGATCGGTAGCCATTGCGTATGGAAATCTCTCGCTGTAGCAAATTTAGAACGCCGTAATGGTACGCCACCTATCTCAAAGAAACTTTATTTGCTCTCTCATTAAAAAAAATTGCAGTTGTAACATTATTAGTTTTGTTTGTTATTTTTTGAAATGGGTCCAATAATTTATGGCCCCCTGTATTGGCAGGTGTTTGAATAAATTTCCTTACCGTTTAACTGTGGATCTTTTGTGTCAACGAACAAAATCAGAAGGTTATCCGTATAGTTCGTGGGGAATTTAAAATAGTTGCAACTTTTGAAGTGTAATGATAAAAAGAATCTGTAAAAGGAATTAGAAAGCTCAAGACATCTAGTTTTGTTTAATCTTTAGAAGTTTCAACTCAATCTTTTAAATTCAATTTAGTCAATGAATAAAATAATAAGAGAGTCCATATAATAACTGAGAAATTTAAAATAGTTTTAACTTTGCAAGTATAAATGATCAAAAGAATCTCTAAAAGGAATTAGAAAGCTTGACGTATCTAATAGTTTTTTTTTGCCTTGAAACATTTTATTTTTAGAAACTGAACTTTAAAAAAATACTCATTTTTCAAAACCAGTGCTGATCCATAGCTTTTTAAAAAGAGAAAGGAAATTGCATTTTTTAATTGGCTTCTTTAACTTTTTTTCATCCAACGGGACATGAAATTCTTGTGTGGTGCTTTTTTCTTCTACCGAGTTCTAAACTTGCAGCATAAATTTTAGTTCAATTAACCAAAGCGTGGAATCTTCTTTACCTTCTAGTGAAGCAATTGGTATAGTAATTTTGAAATATAAGGGAATTTTAAGTTAAATTGTATATTAAAAACCTCTGAAGACCAAGAGAACTCGATACATCATATATAACTTATTTTTA
>BGPR01045123.1:0-12419 GCA_013235015.1 Araneus ventricosus | reverse complement strand
AAAGATAGTCAACTCTCTAATGCATCGCAGTACAAAGGTGTATTCGTCGGATTAGGGGTGGGCATCGATTTCAGAGCATTAAAAAGTGTTCGCGTAATGCTTTACAGGGATCATTGAAGGCACATAAAAGGATTTCTTCACAAATTTCAATGACTCTTAAAGCACTTACGGCTGAAAGGTAAAAACGTTCTCCTTTTCTCTTCGTTTCATTGTGAAAAAGTTTTCGTATAGCATTGCAAAGACAATATTTTCTTAGAAATTAATGGGATTGAAGATATTTTGTTGACTTTGAAAAAAGTAATTTGATGTCTTTCTCTCTGTAATCTAAAACAAGCTTTTTAAAGTGAAAGCTGTATTTTTATTAACAAAACTTTTGACTTAGTCTTGTCCTCACTCGCATCTGCTGGTTACAATAATAGGAACAGAATCTGTGACAAATTTTTAAAAAATTGGAAACTTATGGTCCAAAACGACGATTGAGAAAGAGCATTTTCCAATTTGCAAAGAATCAGAGAAAATATGATCAGTATATTATTTCTCTCTTTGGTTGTATACACAACTTGTTATATCAGTAATTTAAATTGGAATAAATATAAACTGTACGAAATGTTGCATTGTATTAAAACTGTTCTATTACAGAAACAGAAGATTATTAACAGTCACCTTATTCTCAAAGGAAATACCATGTAGGTCGAAATTTCTTCTTCTCTCAAAAGAAGCGATGGCGTATCGCATTTTCTTTCTCTTAAGACGGCTTTTTTCTCTTTTATTTTTTTCCGTGTACCTATTACAAGTCGCCTTAAAAGCTTTTATCTTCCACATAAAGATACGTCTGCTTAGGAAGTATGAGTCAGTTTTTCCTTTTTATTCGTTTCATAATAGCCTCGTCGGTCTATGGGTGCGATGTGACCGCTAATTTGGAGTTTTCAATTACAGATCTGTTTTTCACTTTGGATGAATTTGTGAGAGCTGACCACTTTACATTTGTCTTCCAAAAAATGGAAAATTTCAAAACATTCATTAATTCCAATGATTTTATTGGATATTTTTTAGAATAATGACTAATCTAGCTATCTCACATAATGCAAAACAATAAGAGACGGGAATATGACTATCCACAGGCTGAGTAATATTTACTGCAGATTATTTGTGTATGGAAATGAAAGTCATATGCATAAAGAGAAATACACCTGCTCGCAGCCTGTAGGCAGAACAAAAATATCTTCTGGTGTAGATAAATACCGTTAGTTATATACTATCATTTTCTTTACGGTCAGTATATATTCTACGCCAGCAGTTATTTTTTTCCCATACTGGCTGATACATCCGCCATATTAGTATTCCAACGAAACTATCTGCGTGAAATATTAATCACCCTTAGATCGCTTGTCCGTCCAGGTTATAATGTACTTATCAATCATTTCACTCCTACACACGCACTAGTGTGACGTGTTTGACAGCTAATGACTCTGGGGAGGAAGGTCCAGAGCCAAGAAATACTCTTTTTTTTAATTAGCACGTGCAAGAGTTTTATTGTGCAATGTTCTTTATTAAATATAAGAAAATTATGAAAAAATAATAGAATAATTGATTACAGTTCTGGCTTCCTTCAGCCTACTCTGGCAAACAGCCAAAACAGGCCCACTTCTAACGAATGGCCTAAATGAAAAATGTCGGTCTTCTGTCGACCGGACTCGAGATTTCAATCCTCAGTCTCTCGTTGTCATCACCAAAGAAAAACCAGCTCTTTCTCGTTTTCATTCCTCTTCCAAAATTCTCTTTCTTTTTAACCCTCATCTCACTCCCACTGGGGGAGCTGTCAAAAAGCCTCTCCACGAATCCTCGTCAATTTTGTAGGTGGAGTCTATTTCAGCGAGCCATTATTGGTTCCTTAACTCTTAGTCCTTTTCCTGTCGCAAGCGGGTTCTCAGGCTGGAGCTGAATGACTCTATCAATCACTTCCACTAATGAGTAGACTCCCGGCTCTCTTTGTCGGCGCTTTAACGAGATGTCCGTTGTTGACAGGCTGGACTTCCCGCCGAGACACCTGCTCTGCTCAGTGACCCATGGCATGGGAAAAAAGTTACTGGTTGCTAATGATCTTGGGGTATCTTACACTAGAACATAAGATAGGTACGAAACTTTCATGGAATTAAAAAGGAACATGAACAAGACACAAAATATTTTAAAGGACTTCGGAGTTAAAAGAATTTGGAAACTTTTGAACCACTTAGTAACTGGGCAAAGATAGAGCCATCAAATTGCGCTCATGATTGGTGGTCTACTGATGAAATCGTGCCCGATGGTGTCGTAAAGGTAAGTGATGAAAAGGCTTCGAAATAATTATAAATTTATAAAGAAATAGTTTTTCTACGAGTGAATATGGCAATAAGCCATGGTATAACCACGCAAAAAAACTAATACCGCGTCTGAATTATGAAAAAATGAGAGAATAATCCTCTTCCTTAGGACTTTCTATTTGTATCTGAACAGAAGATATTCCAAATTTTATGGTAATATGAAGTTATTGAAAACTGTGGACAAAAACGTAAACCATTTAAAAGAAAATTGATATAGATTCTGTGAAAGAATTAAGAAATTTCTTCTATTCCTTATGAAGCTTTTTCGAAAAAGTTCCTTAGAACTGGCTGTAGTTTAGGCCAAGAATTTTTCAAGTTATATATTTGACAGGACAAATATTCATTCTCCCGCCTGGCTTGTCATACGCTTTCTTGTCAAGCCAAGCATGAGATCAAGCATCATCGATGAGGCCAGGACGCAATATTCGATGTGCGGTAAAAATCGATGATGCTTTCAGACAATCTAAAAATGCTAATTTAGCTTAGGATATAATGAAGGACATTTCATGATTTTTTAATTAAATTTCAGAAAAAAATCATTCAAAAATATTTGTATCACAATTGCAAAAATGCTAATTTCTTCTATTCCTTTTTCCGTTTTTTAATTGAATTGCATTGCGATGAAAAATGTATTTAAGTTAAAGATAAGTATATGCAAGTTATATCTTTATTTTCCAGGGAAGAAAGAAAGAAGATTTCGAAGATAGAAAAGAGAAATCTTCTTCTGCTTCCTGATTTCTTTTCACATAGCTTTGAAGTTTAAAATTTAATATAATTTATTGACTAATATTGCTTAAGCGATTAACTGCAATATAACTTTTTGGATCATTTCCAATCATGAGTCTTAAAACGAAACTAAATAATTTATTCTCTAGGTGATATTCCTGTTAATTTGCGGCTGGAAATAATAATAATAAAAAGACCAGCAGGTAATTTCAGGAGCACAAAGGACAAAAATTTCGATTGAACATAGCACTTTTCATGACCAATGATGAATCGTCAAAAGCCAGAATATAACCAACACATCCAAAATGCAGTACAATGTATTTAGGAGTGTTGATATTACGTAGGCATGAAACTTACATGGAATTAAAAAAATACAGTCTGCCTTTGTTTTTTGTTTCCAGATGGTTAGATTTAAGTTCTATTTTGAAGCCGTACGAACGTTTTATTACTGCGATCCTCATAATTTTATATCATTGCTTCATGACGAAATCGACACCTGAAGTTAATGAACATCACATTGCTTTAATGAACGTCATAATTAAAGATTCAGCACAAACAATGTAGAAATTTCAGCAACGTTTAGTAACTAGTCAAAGACCGCATCAAACTGAACTCATAACTGGCTGTCCGCTGAAGACATCGTGCCAGATAGTGCCATAAAAGTAAGCGAAGAAGAGATTTCCAGATAATTTTAAACTTCCAATTTTTTTTTTTTTTGGCAAGTGGATGTAGCCGTAAAATATGTAACAAACATGCCCAATAACTAATATTAGGAGTCTGAAATAAAAAAAGCAGGAAATAATCAGTTTCTTCCTTTAGTCTTATTCCTATCAGAACAGAAAAGATTCTTTATTTTATGGCAACATAAAGTAATATGTAGACAATATTGTGAAATACAGAAAAGAAAAATTCCGTCACTGAATTTGGAAATCTTTCTCCTGTTCCACGTGAAGCTTTTCCGAAAAAGTCACTAGGGTTTGGCTGCAGCTCGGGCCAAGAAATTTCACAAGTTTCATTCGCAGAACAGATCACATGCATGCCGTGCCCTATGCTTTCCGATTCAATCGTATATAGGGCCGGCCTTCAGCCGATTGCTCAAAATAGGGCCCAGCGTGTTAGGGGCCCCGCGCCAGTGTGCAGTGAAGTATGTACTGAAACTTATACAAATTAAAATGAAGTATCGTTTTGATATCAGAACATTATACTCAGGAATATTTTTAATTCGCTTGCAAACCAATGTTGTCCTAATTTTTCTTATAGCTGACTGACACTGTTTCAGAAGTCAACAGTTCTGGCCAGCTTTCCCTACAGTAATAAAAAAATAAAAATAAAATTGCAGCTGCATAGCAAGAAGTATTATGTTACTGATAAGGCAGGCCGCTTTTAGATAGAGAGAAACAGAGCGTGGCTCTGACATTCACCCTCCAACCCTATATAAAGGGAATTTGATTGTTTCGTGGAGAAGACTAGGTATTTTCGCTTCCTTTCAGTAAACAGGGACATGCACCGAATTTACTAAACCACGACAGCTTTTCAGTGTCGCAACATATTAAGAATTTTTGAACACAGTCAGCTTCTAAGACTCTCATTAAGTGCAGAGACACACAAATATAGATTTGTTCCCAATTAAAAATGCAATTATTTTCAGTTAATTTAATTCGTTATTAATTTTTCTTTCAGATTATTTAAAGGGAATTCATTAATACTGCATTTTGTTAACATCTTTAGAATTCAACAAAATTTGCAATAAATTAACTGAAGAATTAAATAGAAATAAAAAAATTGAGTGGCAGTTATAATTTGGATGTTTAACTTCGGCTTAATTTATATATTCTTTTTATATTTTTAAACCTAAGACAACATTTATAAATTATTTCAAAATTGTTTTCCAAGAGAGGAATTTATAATTACTTCAATTCCCCCGGAATTAAATTAATCAAAATGCACACATTAGAAATCTCGAGAGATATGAAATATTTGTTAATCAATTTAATTTTGTGTATTAACTTGAATCATATTATATCGAAAAATATAACATTTTCATAAAAATTTTAATAATTTGATATAAAAACCATTAGGATGCTATTTGTTATTCAACAGGAGAACATATATTAATTCAATGAGAAGGAGTTTCTTTATAGTTATTAAAAATGAACGTAAGTTTTAATTATGAGTTTACTAACATTTATTATAGCCAAATGAATAACACTTAAAAGCTGAATATTTCAACTTTTTCTCTGTTGTACTTAATCTGAATGAGTTATTTATTCAATTCCCAACTTCACTGTCACAATTTTCTTTTTTTGCATATTCTTTAGTTCAGAAAGAAATTAGATTATCAATAAAGTTTAAGGAGCTACACACATAGATTTATCATTGAAACATCTTTGTTCTTGAGATTCTGTAGTTATCAGCCTTTTAAAATATGTATAGTTGTTACATGTTAAAATTACATTACTGAAGTCGTAAATTGTTTCAGGAATTTTATGAACTGTCACAGTCTTATATCGTTGGGAGTGAAATGGCGTATGAAAGAAAGAATTAATAGATGCGTAGTGGTTGAATGGATGAGGAATGCAAGATGATAATGAGGCTAATAAAATTATTCCCTTTCAGCACACCTCATCCCCCCAGGCCCTGAGTTATTCACGTTTCGATCAAGTACTAATAAGTATTTAACAAAATTCAAATTCTTTTCAGGAGTCGAAGATTGCGGCTTCAGAGGCCTTGCACTTTACCCACTCATCCCACCACTGTTTCTTCAATCGTTGACCTAAACAATAGTCTATTCATTGAAAAAAGTTGGGAACTTTTTATTCCTTTTTTCTGTATTAAAAA
Organism: Araneus ventricosus; assembly: GCA_013235015.1. NCBI lineage: Eukaryota > Metazoa > Arthropoda > Arachnida > Araneae > Araneidae > Araneus > Araneus ventricosus. Next base: position 6,495 of record BGPR01045123.1, on the reverse strand, counting down.
ATATGCATTCCTAGTTCTAATATGCAAACACAGTATAAGCTGCCGTTATTATTACAGTGGAACTTGGCTAATCTGAAACTTTTTAATTCGAACACGCCGTTCTCTGAACGTCCCTAGATATTTCTTTTAACGTAATATTTAAATATCGTATGTAATTCGATTTTTTTTTCCTTAGTTCGAAGTCAGACTGAAAATTGTAATTTTTCTTTAAATTTCAAATTGTTTTCCTTAGTTAAATAAGTGCAAATTCTGAGCGCCTAGTGATCATGAATAAATAACATTTTAAGCTTTCTAATTCACTCAAGAACTTAACTGTTCTGTAATGTATCCCTTCAAAAAGTATTTAAAAAGTTCTCTCTTCTTGAATTCTTTAAAAAATATTTTTAAGAATAAGAACTTAACTGCTCTGTAATGTATCCCGTCAAAAAAGTATTTAAAAATTCTCACTTTTTGAATTTTTAAAAATTAATTTTTAATCATTAGGTAAGCAAGTTTATCAAAATTATTTTTTCAAATTATTAAAATTTATAACAATAAATTTTATTAATTTAGTTATTAAAATTCCATATTGCTTATTTATTCATTATATATTATTTCTTAAAACTTAAATATATCGGGGTTATCCAAATTTTTTTCGGAATGGGCCCCGAATCTCCTAAGGCCGGCGATAATCGTATAGTCGTTGTGCTGCTCAAAGTAATGATGCGTTCAGGCAATCTAAAAATGTTAATTTAGTTTAGATAATAGTGATGGACAATGTAAGCATTTCCTACAAAAATTCTGGAAAAAAAATCATGCAAAAATATTTGCATTACAATTATCTTTTCTTTGCCTTTTTTTCTGATTTGAGTGCAACATTTTGGAGATATATTTTAGACGCAATGAAATCTATGCAAGCTATATCCTTATTTTCCCAAGATATACAGGAATAAGGCTTCAAAAATACAGAAATGATATCTGTTTTGAATTCGTGATTTTTCCTAAATCTTTGCGACTTAAAATTTATTCTTATTCCTTGACTGATATTATATTATTTAAACATTTAGATACAGATTAACGTTTTGACATCATTTCCAAACATGAATCTTAAAATAAAACTATAGAATTTTATCTCTTATTGATATTCCGATTGATTTGAGTCAGAAAAACAGCTGAAAATATAAAAAAACAGCCCACAGGTAATTTCGGTAGCACAAAGGACCAGAAAAATTCGAATCAGCGGAGAACATTTTTTTGACCAATGACGTATCATCAAAAGCCCGCCACGTGCCACAGGCAGCGCCGCTTGACAAATAGGAGCCCTCTAATTAAACCGGAGGAATCTCGGTTCAAGTGGAGCGAGGAGGAATGCCAGATATTTTGGGAGCGTCGCCTCGGGACGGAGGGACTATTGGAGGGATTATTGAAATTAAGGGAACTTCAAAGGGAGAAGGCAGATGCGATTAAAGCGGAGAAAATATCCCAATAATAAAGCTGGGCGAAAGGAATTTGTTTGCTCCAATGAGCTGACTAAAAGGCGGAAGATTCCTACTATGTTAGAGATGCAGGTATTTTCCTTCACTGGAAACAAGGTAACAGGCCAAAATTGTCAAGGAGAAGCTTCTTAAATTGAACTTCGGAATCTAAATCTTCAGCGAAGGCGAACTATAAGTTATTAATTAAAAAGTTTATATATATTAGCTAGAGTTTTAAGAAGAATTGTTGAAAAACACGTATAATATAAAAAAAATATTTTTCTAACAATATTCCTTAAAAAATAATAAATAATAATAAATATTGAAAAAGGGACTACCTTTACTTTTTGTTTCAAGTTGGTTAGATTTAAATACAAGCGATAAAAACGTTTTATTGTTGCGATTCTCATAATTTTATATTATATTTTCAAAACGAAATCGACACCTGAATTTACAACAAGGTCTCTGCATTATTCCATATCTCTCCATAAATATGCTAATGACATATCCGGGCGAAATCAATTTGGACGCTTCGCTGATATGCCTACAACGCGAAAGACTCTTCCTGTGTTACAAATGCAGTATTTTCCTACATTGAAAACTAAGCTAAAAAGAGAAAATTTTCCAGGAGAAACTCCTTAATTTGAAATTTGGTGCCTTAAATCTCCTGCGAAGGCAAACACAAATTTATTAGTTCAAAATTTGGTGTTTATTATCCAGAGTTTTAAGGGTATGGGTATCTGACGGAATGTATTTTTAAGATGAGTGGTTGGAAAATATTTATTTTCAAAAATATATTGCTAATAATATTCTTTAAAAATTAATAAATAAGTATTAAAGACAAAACTGCCTTTATTTTTTGCTTTTTGGTGGTGAGATTGCGTTCGATTCTGAAGTCATACGGAAATATATACCATATGGCATATATCTTCAAGATAAATGATTGAAAAAAGTATATCCTAAAAGGCTTTTCCTACAAACTGCTTTAAAATATTAACATAACACCACTCTATGCCCCTGCAACTATAACCATATGGCTATTTAAGCAGTTATTAACACCTGAGGGGGTGACCTCTCTTAAAACTTGGCAATTCTCTATACCGCTGCCTAATTAAAAACGCAACAAATTTTACAAATATTTACAGGAGCATTAGGAAGGATTGCTATTGTGCTATACATTATAAAAAATATTTTGGTAACACAGAGTAAAATAAAACCTTGAAAAAACACAAAATCACACAGTCATAAATGAAATAGCTGGAAAATAATAAAAACTAAATGGAATGGAAACATTATACGAAGAGTAAAAAAATACATTAAAAAACAAAAAATTAAAGGAAAAAGATGAAAAAAATTAATACAATAATAAAAATAACATAAAAATGTACACAAGAACAGAGAGATGGGCCGCACATTGTTTTAAAAAGTTCGATTTTGAAGAAGAGTTAGCTGATGAAACTCTATTTGAAAAAGAAACATGGTGGATTTTGGAAGAAAGTCCTGAAAGAACGACTAAAGCAATTCTGGTTTCATTAGGGGATGATGGGCTGAAGAGGAGGCGAAGTTGAATGTTGAACTGGTGGAACGAGACCTTCCATCTCTAAAATAAAGGATGGAGTGATGAAGACGCAGGAAGGAAAGTTGAAGTTTGGTTGGATTTAATTTCCCTCATCGCAGGAGGAAGAGGATGTTAGGTTACAGAAGTTGCTAATTAGGAGAATGTTGGCCAGGATTATGGGAATGGGACGAAAGCATTGGACAAAAATATTAAAAAATAAAGTGCCTTCGTGGTTTTTTTTGCTTTTATTTAGTTAGAATTATCTTCAATTTTGATTCCATACATGCACTACATTGCGGCAAACATAGTAATTTTGAACCGTGGTTTGAGGACCATGACGACACCTGAAATGATACACATTTCTTCGAACTTCCATTTCGCACCACAAGGTTAGAAAATTCATCCGCGTCAGCAGATTTTACTTCTGCAAACAGCAAACACACTGCCAGTTCCTTAATTCACCAGTTCAGACGAAAATAAAGTTCCATGGTTAAAGAAAATCTTTTATATTAGTTAGATTTAAAAGGGCAAGAACAACAACAGAGAAGATTATTACAAGAATCCTTTCATGTCTTGCAGAACAAGGCAATCGCACAGTCTATTAACCTTCATAAAAACCATATGGTATTAGTTTTCCGAGACAAAACATGTATTCTCCTTTTGCTCCAGGGAGCACTTACCTTATTTCATTGTGTACTGTGGCACTTGCAAGATAATTTTTTCTTCTGAGCCTTCTTTGTATTAAGCATGTTTTATATGTATAACAATTTTTGCGGCTTTTTCGACTGAACTCTAAAAACTGTAATTATCCCCAATTTATGGACTTAGCGCATAAATGCTTTGGTCTCTGGTGTACAAAGATCCCAGTTTTAAATTCGAAAGAGATTGTGTGGAGTGTTTACTTCAGCAGCAAGGAATTTAATTAACATGGCCAAAAGAGAAAGGGCATATATATAATGCTCAGTTAATTCATGGACATGACCTACCAAAATATGTTTGTTTCAACTTTGCAACACCGAACATTCAAACTGAGGGTTTGCACAGAAATTTCTAAATGATATTTAAACTGAAATCTAAAAATGTGTTAATTTGTTTCCCTTCGCAATTTGATATAATGTGATAAAACTTTAATGTTGAATGTTTTTCAAATAACTTCAGTCCTAATTTGAATATTGTTTCGCATGAAAGTCTAAATTTAATTTTTTTTCGTGATTCTTTCTGCTTTGTTTCGAAAGTAATTTAGCGAAAACACAACCGTGACTATATATATATATAATATTTCGCTTTTATTTTATTATTTTTTATGTTACGGCTGTTTTTTTATTTTATTCTAGGTATTTTGTATTCGGATTTTTTGTATTTGATTCTTTTTAAATCTTCTTAAATGCATTTATTTTTTATTCAAGAATTCTTCCATTTTTATCTGTCTTGTGCTTTTAGAGGGGATGACGGCAATTTTTAACGGATTTCGTTTGTCGTTAGCTGAAAAAAGCACAAATTAATATCATGAACGAGCTTCGCTTCCTGACGAGCGGCTCTCTATGATATTTTTCAATTTTATTTTGGTTTTTGTCTATTTTTGCCATTTTGTCTTGACTGTTTTTGAGTTTTTGTCTTGTGTTTCTAAGTTTGTTTTGATATATATAGTTAAATATTTCAATTAATCAAAACGTGTTATATTTTCAATAGATACCAATATTAATCTAAAAATTAAAATCAGATTACCTTATCAATAATCATTCAAATGAAATACAAAAGATAGTTTGATTAACGACTATTACACTATGAAAAAAGACAACCTAGAATTGGAATTCCAACCATGAATTCAACGATCAGCTTTGGGAACTGATATGTCGCATTAAATCTAGATTTGTGACACCAACCCTCTGCGAAACTCAAATGTTGGAAAGACGAAAAAATAGGGGAATAAATTCCCAAAATCTTTCAAGATTAGAAACAAGAAAGTATATAACTTATAACATACCAATTCAATAGTTATATATATTGTTAAGACTTGAGCATTATCCTAAAGACAGTTCCACATTTAAAGTGAAAATATAATTTCTAAATTAAGCTGTTAATACTATAATAAAACACAATAACAATATTAACTATGAATTAAATTTAACCTTTTATAATAATATATATATATATTTGGAAATGTACATAAAATAAATTAATTAATATATGATGCAATCTTATTCTTAATCTAGTGGCGTCATCTACCTATGAAGTGATTTACTAAAATCTTTGTTAATTCTATTATATATGATCACATCAAAAACAAATCTAAAAGACTTTTAATTTAATGGTGTTAAATATTTTTTATTAACATAAGCATACCTGAAATTTGCAGGATATCCATATCTCATGGCATTTTCAAGAAATATATCAATATGATACTGCTGTTTTAATCTGTCTGTGACTAAAATAGTGCTTCTATGAATATAATTTAAGAAGACATTTTTATAAATTTGACGACTAATGTTTTTATTCCAAAAAGGTAACTGAAAAGTGTTTCTTTCATCATGAATCTCAGTACTTAATTTATTATCAACTATTTTTATTTCCAGATCTATAAAGTCTGCCGAAGAAAAACCTTCATTAGTTTTTAGTAATATCAAATATTCTGGATAAATGTCAATTTGTGGTGTGTTGTCTTCTACTGTTGAACATATTAATAAATCATCAATATATCTATACATGATATAAGAATTATTGTAAATATTTTCTTTTTCAAAGTAGTGTAAATATAAATTAGCTAGAGCATTATTAGCTGGTCCACCTAGTGGAAGTCCTTTAATTTGTTAGTATTGTCAAAGCTAATATAATTTTCTTTTAATATAACTTCTATTATTGCTTTAGATTTTTTAATATTAATAATTTTATTTATGCGAAAATCTTCATGAATCTGTAATAAAATTTTCATCATATCTTTAATATCTATGCTATTGAATAAATCTTGAAAATCAAAAGTATGCATAGAATAAGTATTTATATCTTTAGTACTCTTTATAATTTCATAGCTATTATTAATAATAACTGTATTACTTTGTACTTTTAATTGTTTTATAATCTAGCATATATTTTTGTAAAATTTTACCTGTTTTCTTTATATAACTATAACTCCCATTCGTTACGCTTCTAAATTTGATAGGCTTTTTATGAAATTTTGGTGTAAGAAATATATGGGGATAGTTCACTTTCTCACAATAAATATTTAATTTTTTATTATATATATATCAATGTCATGAAAATCAATAAATGTTGAAATAAAATGGAGAGACTGTAGTTAATCGGTAAAAGCTCATCAGGGTAAGTAAAATCTATACGAACCGCTAAAAAATTAGTGAAATCATAATGTTTTCTGCGAACAGTGCTGGCATAAAGCTAAAAACACTGTCCTTTACCCCGAACATTATGATAAACCAAGAAGTTGAATGAAATACCAAATATTAGAAATAATTTTACGAACCAAAAACT
>BGPR01045122.1:0-12419 GCA_013235015.1 Araneus ventricosus | reverse complement strand
TTCGGTTTAATGTCAGCCTGGTTTGATGCTGTATTATGTTTCAAGTGCTATTTTTTTAATACAATTTATGTGATATAAGATTTTTTTTAATGCCTCAATGCTTTAAAGATCCATATCGAATGGTTACGTAAAATAGATATTGTGGTTTAAGTAAAATAGATTTTGTTCCAATACCGCATTCAAGCATAAAAAAATTGAAAGCCTAGGGGGTTGCTAAGAAAATCTGCTATTTATATATACTTGAACAGTGTTCTTGAATCAACACATTTTACCCACGTTCAACTAGTTTTATGATATGAATGTAAACTTCTTTCATATTAATAATCTCCATCTACTCATTTTTCCTCTATAAAAATAGAGTAAAATTAAATTTTTGTCAAAAAATAGAGCAAATTTTAAGGTATATGAAAATGATTCATTATTTTTATTGTTTTATCTTTCAGATCAAATCAAAAATTTCAGTTTTACAATGATTATTTCATTATATAGATTTGATTTTTATTAAAAAATTAATTATCAGGTTTAAGTGTAATTTTCTTAGACTAGAACAGATTTTAACTTCATTATTAAACTATTTAGAAAAATATCTTTTAAATTCATAAAAATTACAATGAAAAAATTCATTCCGAAAAATAATTATTTCATTAAATAATTATTAGTCGGAAATTTATTTTTAGGTCACTCTGAACTGAAAAAATAACGTACATGGAAATAAAAGTTAAAGAAAGTGGAAGAAAATTTTATTTTTTACATTGTAAAATATTTTCTTTTTGTTAAAGGCAGGGGGAAATATAGTTTAGATGAAAACGTTCTCGTCTAAATTTAATGTTTGGGTGTGTGATCTTATCAGACTTTTAATAATCTTATTATGAGACTGATAATATCTGCAGCCTAACTCTCTTACGTGTATTTCAATAATCACTGAAAATGTTTATTTCTTGCTTAAAATAAAAGAAGACAAAAATATTTCTCAGAAAATATTATACGAATACTGTATTTGCGCATTAGTTCCTTGAAGCACAATTTTTTTCCTGATGTGTTATTAAGCATTCTTCTATAAATGATTAAATCTATATAGCTAAATTGAATTGCTTTCGGTAAATGCCATGCCAACTGCAAGTTAAATTTTCATTAATGCTCTGAGAGAAGAAATCCACTAATATATGTTAGAAACTTTTGATACATCCAGATCCACTAATAACAACTTTGAAGACTGTTCTTCCAGTAATAATAGCAGTCTCTGGCTTTGGATTATTTAAAAATATTACTATCACATGCCAGATCATGTGTTTTATAGCAATATCTTGTGTGTGTGCTGTAATTTGTAAAGTATAATTTTTTAAATAAAATTCTGATTTATATATACGTTTTTATTTTCATTCTGAACTGTAATGGATAATAATGAGACTGTTATTTATTTTCCAAGTTGTATGATATATTTGAATTAGATCTATAATTTTATTTTTTAAAAAAAAGAGTAAAGTGTCAGTTTTATGTTAGTTAAATTTCTTTTATATTTGGTACGAAAAGGCCCAAAAATATTTTTGAATACCACACCGACAACGTCCAAGACATCTATAAATTGTGAAAAGGCACCTGAATAATTTCGAATAAGTGCTAGATTTTTCTCATTATTCTTTGATTTTGCCACGTTTACAAAAAAATTGTCTGTAGAAAAAAGATTCAATAGTTTTTTACTTCGTAGGTAGCTCATTTTCGTAAAATTGATAGAAAAAAAGTTTGATCGTTTTTACTTTCTAGTAAACGAAGTATACAAAGAGAAAGTATTATAATCGTCGATCGTAAATTTCAACACGAGACTTTGATTAATCTCCATGTTTTAGACCTCCTTGAGTCCGAAAAACACAATTTTGGAATTTTGTTTGTGAACACGGTAACTCAAAAACGGTTAAAGCTATAAAGACGAAATCTGGTGTATGGACTTTATTCAAAATTAGTATATTTCAATCAATTTTTGGATAAAGTCCGTAAACGGGAAATTTGTCTGTGACGGTTCATATGAACACGATAACTCAAAACTCAATAGCTAGATAGATAAAATTTGGTACACAGTTTCAAAAATTAGGAATGTAAGCCCGTATTAAATTTTGGGCGAAATCCCTCGAAACGTTGACTGTCTGTCGGTTTCTATAATCGCATGCTTGTGAACACTATAATTCCCAAACGCAACGACTTAGATATATGAAATTTGGTATGTGGTCTTTTAACCCTAATTGTCCATTTTTCGTTTCAATCGGATAAAGAATCTCAATATGCCATTACTTTTCGATAAAAAAAATTATAAATAAAGAATTAAATTTAATTTTGAAAAATTCGCGACTGGATGCTCTAGTACCTGGACTATAGTATCAAAGTTTCAAATTTTAGGTGAATTAAATTACCGTTTATTATAATAGAAGATAATCTCTTGCTTACTAAATAAAGGTTATATGAATAAGCTATTTCTTCCGACATTTAGTGCATTGGTTTTCTAAATGTAATCTTTAGTTTGAGTATTATTAACTCGCCCTCTTAAAAAGCATATATAACAAGTTTCAGTACAAAAGGCTTAAAGTATATTATTTTATTTAAAACATTATTCAGGGGTTAAGAAGGTTATTTATAATCCTTCATGTGTATTAATTATTACTGGCTATTTTGGAATAAGGATTATTATGTGACTATCTACATAATAAATGTTTATGCGCATACAAAACGAATTAAGCCTGTTAAGCTTCGTTTCTATTTGTGATCTGCTCTAAATTTTTTACCTTTTGCTGAATTCTAAATCAAGAAACAATATGAAAAGTTTTATAGTGCCATCAGAGATTAGTAAAATATATATAAATGGCATTGTATTTGAACCTTAAAATTAAGGAAATAATTTTTACATTCGGAGACTAATATGCTGATGTGTAGACAGAAAATAAATTGAAATCAAGAATATAAAAAAGACAACTAATAATATGAAGTACAGCCAATATCTAAGATACAACTATTAATAAACATCAAATAAATTGAAGTCACAGACATCTAAAGAATATCAACTTTCATGCAACTTCAATGATGTTCATATTTTTAGAAACTAACGACATGAAAAATAAGTAATATAGCCTTCAATTTTTTGGCCCAACGGTCTGGCATTTGTCTAGTCTAACGGTGTTTATTTTTGTCATCTGGTGTTATGGACACGAGCAATATGCAGAATGACGGCTCTCGAAGACATGAAGTGTAATTTTGTCACACGACAGGTGGGACCTCCGAAAGCAGTAAAACCTAGTTTTAATAGGTTCCAAGCTGAATAGAACAGATTCTTGCGGTTAGCCCGCCTCTCCAAGGGGGTTGCTGATTTTAAACAGTTAAGAGGGGGGAAGAGACTTGATCTGCTGCGCTTTTGGGAAAATCTTCTGTTGGGAGGAAGATACTTTTAAAACAGATAAAGGTTCTGCAGCCGCTCGCTTTTCGAATCGCTCTAGAAAGAAGACCGAACCACTCAGAGGGCTAGACTCATATATGAATTAAATGCATGCTTTATCGCTGGAAACTCCTTCAATTTAAACCTGTTCCAATATTTATTTCTTCTATTGTCAAGTTGCGTCTTCAGAAATGTTTCATGAAATGGCTTTACAAATAGTTTTCAAAGAAATTAAAAATATTGATGAAGGAAAAATGAAAAACGACATGAATTCGTTGGTCTTTCAGGAACGATTTGAAACTCCGTAATAGCTATGACAAGCACTGGGATTTAACTGGATAATTTTTATTGGACGGGAACTCACAATTTGGAACCATGGCCAGCTGATCATGACGACACCTGAGGCGGCACCTCACTTTCCAAACCTCCGTGACTCTTCATCGGGAGGACGTTTTACCTAGACGGATTGAAACAATCACTGGGTTCACTTACATAGCGTTTCTTCTATGGAATCGGGTTTCCTAGCTCGAAACTTCCGAACTCCAAGCTAAGATTTTAACTCAAGGACACCGCGGTCCACGTTGAAGTATAAAGCTTCGTACTGAACAGTTGTCATTAGTGTGGTACTGTTCGGTCCTCGCCCACAACAGCAGTATTTGTACATTTTTTGACGAAGGATGTGTCGCTACAATTCTCAGATCACTGATATATTCTTTACGACGGTATCAGAAAAATACGGTAAATGTGAGTAAACAGCATTGTTTTGAAGAGAAAGGATTCATGAGAATTTTCTCATTTTTATAATAACCTCCGAACCAATGATTGCCTAAGGTTTAATGAAACAAAATGCATTTTAATGCATGCTATAAAATAACTGTCTAAAAGGGAAAAATTCAGACACTTTCTAGAGACGTTTTTACTACCCGAAGGGATGGTTTTTACCCTACTTTGATTACCAAAATGCTTTGTATATTGAAGAGCAATATTATTTTTTTCACAAAAGGCCTCCAGAATCACGAAAACTCAACGATTTGAGTGACGAATCATCGTGTATGTTGTATCTGCAAAACATTGGAACTTTGTCTATTTAATTGTTGAGTTATCGTTTATAGTATTTTAATATTTTTCATGACATCTTTGTGGGAATTTTTGTAACTCTTTGAATTTTGTTCTCAATTGGTAGTGATTTCCAGATGGCAGGTAAATCTCGAAAAATTTCCTTACTACTGGAATATTTACAATATAAATATAGGTGAAAGGGTCAGAGAAAGCCGTCAGGTTTCAAGAAACAAGGACGATAGATGCAAAGCTAGAATTGCATCAAAGAAGTTCCGGAGAAAACTTCCATCGCACCCGAGAAGTTGAAGGGCACGAATATTAGATTGAACTTTAGGTGAACAAAGCGTTCGGATCGACCTCCCTTCGATAGAATTCCGTTAAATAGTCCAGCACTCTCCTGGGTATTCCAAACGAACAGAGATATTTTTGTAGTTTCTTGGTAGTCGATTTGTCAAGGATGTAACCGAAACAAATTACCTAAATGTTTAAATTTTTCGCCGAACAATGTGTATTTTAAAGTATCAGCAATTAAATTTCTCAGTTTCTACACATTTTTATTGTCGGCTAAAGATATGAAAGGAAAAAATTCCTAACTAAAAATTCATAAATCGTTATTAAAAAGTCATAATCGGCATCTACACATCTACCCTGAGGGGGGAAAATAGTTGAGATCTGAATCGATCGTTGAATGAACAAGTTTGTTAATTAACCCGCCATACAAATTTGTCTGAAATCATTGATCTATCTGGACAGCTCAGAATAACGGGTCTACTCTCGTACGCAGGTTTTATTGGAAGACTTCACTTTTTCCGCCCGTTCACGACAAGTGCGATTCTCGTATCCGTTTCTCCAACCGGTTGGAATCTCGCTCGGTCGAGTAAAGGACTCCGATTTCTCGCCTGCTGTGTACCTGGCGTAAACGCTATTCGCTAGCGAGAAGTGTTGCTTCGATATCAGAACTTATCAAATTTTCGCTTAAAATGGAGGCTGCTAAGACGTTAATTGGGTTTTGAAAGGGTTTATCGGAATAAATGTAATCCATTTGACCAATCTGAAGAATAATTTAGCAATTACTTTTGATTTTTTTAAGAGTGTTTAAATCTTTTATCGAATTCAAATAATTAAATCTAATAATTTAATATGACAATCTAAAGTAATTAAATCTTTAAAAGTAGTTAAATATTTTACTACTCCGTCAAGATAGTCAATAATGATAGTAGATTATTAGCTAAGATCATTTGCACTTAAAGATTTAATTACTTAATATTTTCTTATTAAATTAAATTAGGGTAACATTTTTTTAACATTGAGTGTGGAATGACTTTCCTCATTCCGTATATATCATTACAATTTTTTTTATTTGGGTTTTAATTCCAAGAAATTTGTCTAATATTTACAAAGTAATTAAAAAATCTGAAAATAAAAGAAATTTTCTTGTTCCTTGATAAAGATGTAATTTTTTTAATGTTGTGAAAACTTGAGGAATTTAATAACTTTTTTCATGTTATATTTTCTGATGTAATTGGAAAAATAAACAAATGGTTTGTAATATTAATTTATAAGATTTATTCATGTTAAAATATTTGGCATGGAAAAAAGTTTATTGCTTTTCCTTTCTCTAGAAAACTGGTAAAATTACATCAATATATTGAAAAAGGACTCCAATTTATGTTCTATAAATGTATAATATTATTATAAATGTACATTTTGTAAAAAGATAAATGGTTTATCCCCCCTTTAACAATGGACTTGTGAAAGCAATAAAGATGCATTATAATGCATCTTATAAGAGCAGAAGTTAAATCTTCCCACCTCTTATCATTGGTGTCTTTTGAAAAGATGCGATCAAATTTCCTACTGAAAATTTGTGGATATTTTTCAAAATAATCCGACATAATTTCGAATTGGAAAGCAACTGTACTCTTCGCCATAGTTCCATTGGCGATTCAAAACTTGAACTGAATCTGAAACCATGAAACAACGATGGCTTGATTTGCTGCGCGCGCAACAGAAATACGTTACTTCCCAGCGTAAAGCGCGATGTTCGAAACGATCGAGGTACGGGAATCAGACCCCTTCTTTCGGTCGAGAAAACGCCTTTGACGACCCGCGATCGAATGTCGAAAAGGTTCCCAACCCAACCGGAGTACGAGAATAGATCCGTAAATTGAGCAATGGATGGGAAATTGAACAATCCACCTAAATCCGCGCTAGTAGGAAATCATTTCAAATGTGAAATCACGTGATTTGGCTAGTTGATCATCTGCAAAAGAAAATCTGCTGTCCTGACCCTCACGGAGGTGTTGAAAAGATTAACCTGAGCATCCTTTGCTCATAATACCTCCCCCTATATTTTTACCAAGTTTTTATATATGTTACTATTTAGTATCTTGTTATATTAATTTTGTTATCTTCCAATGATTTATAGGTCATTAGCTGTACCAAAAAATTGAGCGTTTCTTAAGGGATAGTTAGATTCTAAATTTTCGCCAGGCTTACTAGCTATTTTTAAACTTAAATGCTTAGTCTTTCAAAAAAAATTCCTATCTTTATCCTGATTTTGGTTTTGCTGTAAGTAGAAGTTTTAATACCTAAATTTTCTTAATGCATGCATTAGTTAATAAGGTTCGATGTTTCTAGAAAATCACCCGTTACTCGTAAACATTTGAAGAATGATTTTTCTGTTGGTCATCATTCGGTTTAATGCCATTTTGTCAAATTTTATAAGAGAGTTCGAGCTTTTAAATAAAAACTTAAAGTAACTTACCATCATTATAAAAATGTGAAACATAAACAAAAAGAAGAATATTTTCTTTACCGACAAGCATTTTTCCATCCTCAAATTATATTATAATTAGAAATTCAAAAATGTCATACATAAAACTCTTAATTTCTACAAATGTATTACTTATATGGAAGAAAATATTTGAAGCGATGAACTGCTTTTGGGGTGTCAACTGCAGAAGAACGATGAAAAAACAGTAGCTCGTTAACACTTGTTTCAAACGCAAGGTCAATTCCAAAATTTTCAGACGGATATTTGTTTTGAACTCGCTCTACTTATTTGCCAATTTTAATAATTGGAAAAAATCACTTAAATCTAGTTAAAGCGAAAGCTTATTTTTAAGCCAGAAGTTTTCAGTAGAAGCCGATCAGAAGATTCCGGCACTAAATTCTGGGAGAGAAGGCTCTAGCACGTTGTTTATAAAACGATGAATTCAAAAATGAATTCAGCGATTGAAACTACTTTAATCGTAGCAAGTACTACGAATTTTAAACTTGGTGATCAATACCTTGTATGGCATTACACTGCAGGAAAGACACGTACTTCGATTGCTCCTCGTTACTATTAATTTATAATATAATTTGACAAGTCGGAAATTTTAAAAGAGGAAACTAATGGGTCGATACCTGTGTCAGTTGTGCTACACGATAGTAAATTACGGTGAGAAGCATCCATGTTTCACTTATAAGAACGATGACAACGTATATTCATTACCAGAGTTAGGTGAATCAAACAAAATGGATACGAAACATGGTGACCTTACGGCAAATTCGAATGACAATTCTGTGGTCATATTTCCAGAAGAGCAACAAAATGATGCAGAAATTCCTGAGCAAAGAAGCACATGCCTCCCTGAAAGTCTTAGACAGTTCTCATTAAGAGATGCATCAGAGACAAGAGGACGATCTAATTCCTTTTCCAGCATGGTCTCCAACACAGAACAAGTAAATCCGTCCAATACTTTACTTTCGGCTCCCTTATTTGATGTTCATTCACGCGTTGTGGATTCAACAGAAAAACAAACAGCCTGTTTGTCGAATTCGTCAGCAAACGGATGTCAAGTTGACATTCGCGGTGCTTCTAAAAGAAAATCAAGACGCCCAGTTTTGTGGGAGCGAAACGAAGAAAAAAAGGCCGATTCCACTTCTTTCCAAGCAGCATCTAATGAAAAGTGTGAAACCTCGCATGATGAAGGCTGCTGGCATTCTTTCACTGAGGATGAAACTTGTTTCTCGACACCCCTTGAAAACGCTACACAGAAATCCAAGTTTCATTCGCAAAATATTTCTGCAGCTCCGAAATTCCGTACTGATTTTGCTGTCACACCAGGAATTTTAGAAACGAGTAAAAATGTGATTAAAGTGTCTGGAGATGACAGCTACCATGATGCACATTTAATTAGTAACACCTCCATACCGACCTCAAATACTTGCATTTATAAAAGAAATTTGAGCTCTAAAAATATTCCTGTATCTGCAGGATTTTCTGAAAAAGTTGGCTTCGTACGTGCACAAATGCGTGAGAATAAAAATGAAGAGGAACAGCACCATTGCACATCTGCAGTATGTTCTAAAGTTTGTAATAACCGATCCAATGTTTCTGCCGAGAATGCTGCATCCCTCGCTTCTATGAGTGATTCAGATCCTATTGCAGGCCCTTCACGCATGAATGTTGAGGCTCAGTTGCGCCCTGAATATGGAAACTTCGTTTGCTCAGAGTGTGGGAAAAGCTTCAAGTGGAAAAGCCATTTTGTTGTTCACTATCGAACTCATACAGGGGAGAAGCCCTATTCTTGTGATAAGTGCGATAAAAGTTTCTCTACGAATGGTGACCTAAACAAACATAGGCGGACTCATACTGGAGAGAGGCCTTATAAATGTCCAATATGTAAAAAAGCATTCTCGAACAGCAGTAATTGTAACGCGCATTACAGAACTATGCATAATGAAAAGTGAAATTTATTTATCAAAATTTTGAAGCAATTTTGAAGTTTTAAGAATTTTATCCCCATGAGCTGTTCTTAAATATGTTAAATGGCACACAAATCTTGATTTTATAATCTTAACAGTTAGCTATTTTAAAATATTGTTTTATTAAGGTTATTAAATGATAAAATAAACTTTCATTTGATCGTATAATGGATGGACACATTGGATTATTCCAACTAAAGTATATTTGGTTTGTGTGTATTTCTTGTTGTTTCTTGTATTTTAATATGAAGCTTAGATCTTGATTTTTTTTTGATACTCAAAACGTGTGTTCACGATTCGTTAACATTTAATTAATAATTGTTTGTTTAAGGAAACATATGAAACAATATATTCAGAGGTCTGTATCATATAAATATCGATTATTTCGAAATCTGTTAATACTTATTTTTACTTGTCAAGCAGTAATTTAATTTTTTTTAAATATTTTAAGTAGATATAAAGAGTTATATTGCAAATAGTATAAATCGTAATTTTGACAGATTTTATATAATTCATATAAAAGTGCAACCGAGGTTCAAAATTACGAGGTCCGTCCCAAAATAGCCCTTGTGTTGCTCAAAACGGGACGTTAATATAACTAAACTAAACTAAACTAGTAGTTAGGACAGCTATGTGAACTAAGCAAGAAACATTTTTGCTCGATTTAAAAGATTAATGAAATACTTATAAGTTAATTTTTAAATATAATAAATAGTATTTCATTGTGATAGTATTCTTTTCCGTTACATGTTATAATTTTTCTTAAAAATAATTTCGTAATAGGCCTATTAATTAAAAAAGTTAAGCATGTACACAGCAACAGCGCCAGAACTACTCACTTCTTGGATGATCTTGTACAGTGTTCCGCATCCTATCGCTTTGATGACTGTGTTTGATATTAATGTATTTTACTGTTTATCTTGCATACTTAATTTGGCGGCGCTACTTATTCATGATTTTGTGATATTTAAGTCCGTATTGGAATTGGTGCACTTGGAATCACTTGCTGCTCGCTCTGGCTTGGACGACATTTCTTTTTTGCTGTAGGTGCGCTGGTATTTTTCCACGATCTTCATATACCTTCTACTTACTTTATCTTTACTGCAAACTGCAGTTTTTATTGATGTTTAATGTTGCGGCTGTTATTAATTGTATATAGTGATTACATATTTTAACTTAAAGTTTAGTCGTCCTTCATTCAATAATACAAAGCTAACAGCTATTTGGGCTTCATTGTTCCAGCACTAGATTCCGGGGTAAATTGTGAACTCGAGATCCTCACGGGGAGCGAACGAATCGTAGTTGTAACTGCAACATTAAAGATTCCCTCGTTCAAGTTAATTATTAATCAATATTTATTCAATAGATTTGGTAAGTTCGAGTGGACGCGCCATTTTTATGCTCAGAATGGGTTACGTTCAAAGGTTTCCGATGAGCACAGAAAAAAAGCAAAAATATATTATTGCAGAAATGTTCGGGTCTTGAAAGGGCATTCCAGTTTTTATACTCTTTAATAGTCACATAATTTATTGAAGTATATACCAAATATCTTATCATTATAATAGTAATGGAGTTTTTAGAGAACATCAGGCTAGATTCTTCTGAAAAACGTCGCTATGTGGCTACGAAAAAGTATCTGTGCTTCACGAAATTAACGAATGTGAAATTTCGACCTCATTCAGAAAAAAATGGTCTAGTTGGTGGCAAGGAATAAATTTAAAAGACTTGATAAATAATGAAGATATTGACGGCACATTGTAAGAACATCTTCACGAACTGTTTATTAAAAATTAGACTTATTGTCGTTAAGCTGTGCAGTTAAACTGTTTCCCGTCTCTAAAAATTTGTACAATAAGTATTGTTTAATCTGAAGTAGGATGTATCGTATTTTTCCTGCGCGGTCTAAGCCAGGGCATTGTAATATTTGCATATCATTATGATAAGAATTTTTTTGAGAATTTTGCACGTTAGTCACCACGACTCGCGAATGATATTTGAATAATCTATCTAATTAGATTACTACTTCTCTGCTATCTCTTAAGTACAGTAGAAGAGTGGTCATCTGATTAGATAGTAGGTATGGACAGTATTCGATTTATTGGGTAATTAACGTGTTGAAGAAGAAATAATCGTTACGAGTCGTGAATCTCTCAAAATGCTATCTGAAGGTCTCTTCCAAGCGAAAACTATGCAGGAGATGCCTCTATTGCAATACTATTAAAAAAGTGTATGTTATTGTGCTTTGTAGGTGGCATAAGGAATTACTAATGTTTACACGTGATAATATAAGACTACATAAGCAGTGAAAATAAGCCATCCTCTACTGAAGGGAACGTAGTGGCTGGCTTATTTTCACTGCTGATAAGTAGATTTTAAATTTTTTCACTTAACATGAAGTTTTCGTGTTATGGATCGAAAAAGTGTCCCTTCTGTAGAAGATTCCCACCTCTAACGGAGAGTGTTATTGTTTTTGAGAGGAAGAGGAGGACGCCGGAAGCATCGCGAAAAACCTCGAGGAATCTGAAAATGCATTAAAAAAGACTGTGAATCCAGATTGCAATCCCTTGGATTACTCGACCGTTAATTTCGAATACTCTAGTTTAGCTTTTCCGCAGATTGATTATAAAGAATTTCGAAAAATCAGTTCGCCGCGAAATTGAAAAGTTGGACCGAAAATACAGCACTGGGTTTTTCCATAACTTTAATCAGGACAAAACCAGGAATCCGGTTTCACTTAATATAATGACAGCTCGTCGGATTCTACTCAAGGTGAGGAAGAAAGCCTATTAGATTTAATAAATCTTCCACAAACAACGAATTTTGCAGTAGATTCTGATTTAACACACGGAAGAATAGGAAGTGATAGAAATACTGTCCTATCGCAGAAGGAAATTCATGTACAAATGCAACTCAAATCAGTGATTATTCGAGAGGTGAAATCGTGAGAAATTATAAACAACACGTTTCTTTTGCTGATGCAGATGTAGTTCTTGGATTGTACCTCTGAGAGATACGAGTTTTAGTAATTTTTATCAACAAAGACTGTTATTCCCCAATTCAAATATATATATATATATATATATTCCAAAATTCGTTTCAATCTGATTAAAAATTAAATAAAATTGTCATCAGTAGATGGACTAAAAACTTGCCGATCCAATTCGGTCAGGAAAAAAAATTGCGTCCTCCT
>BGPR01045121.1:0-12420 GCA_013235015.1 Araneus ventricosus | reverse complement strand
TTATTATTAACAATTGTTGATTTAATTGAGCTGTCCTTTCCATCGATTTAATTGAGTTGAGTTGGATTTAGTTTAATTTAACTGAGGAAGGTCATAGAGCATAGGTCAAAGTCACATAGAGCTACTTTAGTCACATACAACAACTTTAGACACAGAAAGTCACAATTGAGTAAGGTAACTAAGTCTATGCTCCTCAATCCCAGCGGCCGTTTCTCAGAGACAGCCTCCCATCCATATTTTTTTTGCCATTATCCGGACAATTCTCTTATCTTTAGTGTTTTTGTCACTGACCTGAAAAAAATTCATATTGTTCTTTCTTTTTCACCTTAGGCCCCCTCCCTCCGGCAGGAAGTGGGATCAACAATCTTAAAGGATTTTACACACTCATTATGATCATTATAAAATTTGTAGCATGCAATGAAGCACAGCGGAAAGAGAGTAATTAACATCATTGTGTTGTGGTGCAAACATACTGAAACAGGTATATGCTACGAAATAGAAGCTAAATAAAATTTCTGCCTTTCTGTTAATATTCAAAGAAATCGATATTTTTATCATAACTTTTACAATGGTATAAGTACCGGAATGAAGGATTTGATAAAACGATAAATGGTTTGAATTTTATTACAATAACAGAAAGCATTGTTACAAATTGTATATGAAAAAAAATTTGAAATGTTTAATAAATTAAGAAAAAGAACCAATAAAATTTAATTTGAAATAATTAAAAATATAATTTTCTGCTCTTTAAGATGGTATGTAAATAATCTACGTGCAATATATTTTTTCTGAAATTATTGACGAAACACTGAGATAAAACGCCGAAACTTGGCTTAGTTTTCGTTATTTAATTTAATATTTTAGGAAGTAATTTTTTAAAGTTTGAAAAATTAGAATTAATCTAAGAACGGACCCCAGAATGGCACGTGGAAATTTCATGTCAAGTCTATTCTCCGTTTAGGAGGAGTTCTTGCGACAGATAGACCATTAGAACATCTTTTTTCCCCATTCCTTTTTCGTCTTCCTACGATAGGAACCGGACTAAACAGTCTTGAAGACATAGCACACACTCATTAGGATCAGTTAAAAATTTGTGAAAATTAAACAAAACATCGAGAGAATAATTCACTAACGTCATTGGATCACTGTGTAACCGTATTAAAATCTGCCAATGCTACGACAACCGTAAACCGGAAGTAAAAAGTCTTCTTTGTTGTTTATGCTCAAAGAAAACAATTTTCTTATATTAAGTTTAACACTGGCAAAAGGCCGCGCGCAAAACAGTAATTTGGCTTGAATTTATTTCTATAAGAATAAAAAGCATTGTTAGAAATTGCGTTAAAATATATTTTTAAACCTCAATAAAAATCAGAGAAAACACTTCATCGCAATGAAATTAATGTCATTAAAAAGATAATTTTCTGCTCTTTCAAATGGCAGAAAAATAATTGTTGTGTAATAAATATTTCAGAAGTTATTGGCAAAAAACGCCTGAGCATTAGGCTTAACAGCGGCTAATTTTCGTTAGTTAACTAAATATCTTAAGAACTAATTAACTCTGAAAGTTGAAAATAACACCGTTGACCTAGAAATGTTCTCTAGAATGTCGCGTGCAAATTTCATGTCGCTACGTTTCACCGTTTAGGAGGAGTTCTTGTGACCGACAGACGGACGGATACATGTATTTTCTACTTTATATTATAGATATTATTTAGAGAGAAAAACGATAGAGGAAGAACGTAAACAATGTGCTAAGCGTACAGCCCCCATCGCTTAATCTTTCTCCCTTTTCGGCTGTTCCAGGCCCATAGAATGAATACTCGTCGCGGCGGCCCCGGCTCTGCTTTTATTGTTTTCTCTGCTTGTCTGTCAAGTTGCTTTATTTGTACCTGTGTTGATTGAGTTAATGAGCTTTTTGAATAGCTGTGTATCTGCGATCATCTGCATTTTGCTGTTCTGGAATCTTAATGTGTTATTAAGTCAACTGCATTCATAATGAAGAGACAAGCTTCTATTCAAAACTTTTTTGCAAAAAACATAGTGTAAATAGGCCTGTTAGTGACAGTGTTGAAGTTGACTATGCCAGTAACAATGTTTCTTCTGGTGTCGCAAATACGAGTACCGTTGATCCAGCCCCAGTTGCGGAGGACTTCAATAAAGTAAGAAAAAATATCTATGATATTGGAAACTATTGTCAAAACAATTCCATTCGTTCGCTAACAAATGAAGAAAAAATTTCGCTAGCAGAAAATGTTTGGAAACCTCAACCTGTATACAAATGTCCTTCTACTTTTAGTACTTCTAGTTCAAACCAGATCTTTTCAAATGAAATGGCTAGAAGAATTCGAGTGGTTAGCTTATTCTGTAGAAAAATCCGGATCTTTCTGTAAATATTGCGTAATATTTTCGCACTCCAAAGATGTAGGAAAAGGAGCTCACCAAGTAACAGGAGCATTAGTAACACAGGTTTTTAGCAATTTGAAAAAAGCCAAGGAAATATTTCGTAAACTTGAAAAATGCACATATCATAAAAAACAGTCTTGATTGCTGAAAACACAAAATCCATTGTTACAAAAAAAACTGAGAGTATTATTAATCAAGTCAATGCTCAAAGAAGATTGGATATTGAAAAAAACAGAAAAAGACTGATCCCTATAATACAAACTATAAGATTTTGCGGAAGGCAGCAAATAGCGGCAAGAGGTCATCGTGACGGTGGACGAATAGGCCTAGAAGAGCCAGAAAAAAATGACGGAAATTTTCGATCATTCCCGAGATACAGAGCTAACAGTGGAGATAATGACCTTAAAAACCAATTAATGAACAGTGGTGGGAGGAGCATGCACACAAGTTCTTTTATTCAAAACGAGATCATTAACACGATTGGCCATTTAATAAAATCTCAAATTGTGAGAAATGTCAGGAAGTCTATTTTTTATTCCGTCTTGGCAGATGAAACCACTGACATTAGCCAAATAGAACAGTTTTCTCTTTGTGTACGGTATGTTGAAGACCAATCATACAAAATTAGAGAAGATTTCGTAACTTTTGTCCCCGTTTTTGACGTTACTGGTACAGGCTTAGATAACACAGTGTTAGAGACCTTGTCAATTTTAGGGCTTGACTTAAAGAAAAAGAGAGGTAAAAGATACGATGGTGCTGCCACGATGAGAGGGCAATTCAGAGGGGTACAAGCTTCGATCAAAGAAAAACTACCACTAGCCTTGTATACACATTGTTCTTCACATATTCTAAATTTGTGTTTGTCGGATGCAAGTAACATTCCTTCCATAAGAAATTGTATGGGCGTTATCAAAGAAGTCTGCAGATTCTTTCATATGTCAGCCAAAAGAACTGAAATACTGAAATCAATGATATCTGACTGTTGTTCTGAACAGAGAAAAAAGAAACTTATTTCACTATGTGAAAAACTATGGGTGGAAAGGCACGACTCGGTGTTTTTATTTAAAGATATTTTAGAACCAATCCTTCTCTCTCTTTTGAAAATAGAAGAATCAAGTGACTTAGCACCTAAGGCACATGCTCTAAGTAGTTCTATCAGTCAATGTCAATTTCTTGTCAATCTTTTTGTTTTGAGTCGGATGCTGTCAACTATACATAACTTATCTGAGAAGCTCCAACAAAAACACATAGATCTTTCTCAAGCCTTAGCACATGTTACAAGTATCTTAGATCTGCTATCGAAACAAAGGGTAAAAGTTAATGACAACTTTAAATTCCTGTATGCTCAAGTAAAGGAAATCGCTGCAAAACTCGACATTAAAGAAGAGATTCCAAGAGTTTGTCGCCTTCAAACAGCCCACAACAACGTCCCTCACAGCACAGAAGAAGAATACTATCGACGAGCAATTTATGTATCTTACCTTGATGATTTTTGTAATTCACTGAAGTAACGCTTTGAATCTCACAAGGAAACAGTTGCATCCTTACAACACATCCTTTCAGAATTTTGTTCCAAAACAGATTTCTATTCATTGGAAGCTGCTTTCAATTTCTAAGAAGAAGATTTGTCACCTAAAGAGGTCGTGCAAAGTGAGTTTGTGTTGTGGGAAGAAAAGTGGAGTCAGGAAAAATCTGAAAATCTTCCCAAAACAACCATTAGTTCTCTAGAAAAATGTGACACGACTTTCTTCCCCAACATTTATATTCTCTTGAAACTACTAGCAGTTATGCCTGTTTCTGTTGCAACCGTGGAAAAAAGCTTCTCAAGTTTAAGAAGATTGAAGACTTACTTAAGAAATACCACATCGGAAAGCAGGCTTAATGGACTAGCATTGCTTTCGATCCATAGAGACATTCAAATAAGAGATGAAGAAGTTCTTGATAAGTTTGCTAGTGTACCAAGAAATCTGGACTTCGTTTTGTAAACTTTATATAAAAAGGCAAACTTTTTTTATGTATTCACTTTATGACACCATATTTATAGCTCAATTATAATAAACCAACTTTCTTTTCCGTTGTATAAAATTTTTTTTTCATGGACCAGAGCAAAAAAAAAAAAATCTTTATTGAAAACTTATTAAGTAAGTAAAAAAGTAAGGGGAGCGAGGCAAATAATATTAATGCGAATACAATTAAATGTTCAATACGCGCGAGTTATAAAACAACGTGCTATCATATAATAAAGCATTAATTCAGTTCAGTTGTAAAAATAAACTGAAAACATAAAAAAAATAATAAATAGATTGTTTAGTCCCAACACTTTGTTTAAAACCCCTTGAAAACTATACTAGTTTACTTTTAAAAAAAAACAAAATAAAAAACAAGCGCATATAACTGTAAGCTTGTTCATATTGCGCCCCTCCAAATTATAACCTATATTCGCCGCTGTATATACTTTACAAAAAGAACAATATCAAGTTTCAAATTTGATTTTGTTGCTGAGAACGTAAATGATAGGGACTTAGGGCGTCACCTATCTTCATCATTACGTACTAAAAGAAATTAAAGAAATTTCATGAATATTTTGTTTTATTTTATTTTTTAAAATATCGAGAGCATTTTGCCGATTTTGGAGTTTCACACATTAATTATGATGATATGTCGGACCATTCTGACAAAATTATAGACTTCAGCAATGAGTTTTAGGGGTACTGATATGATTTTGGTGAATTCCAGGCTTTAGACGACCACCTTAAAAATATAATTACGCATTTGTTCAACTACAGCCAGCACGAATTTTTCTAACAGCAGCACCATATGGCTGGAAGGCAAATCAGGAACATTTCGTAGGAATAATGTACGATCATGGCAATGTTATGCTGTTTTGGTTGATTCCGACATACAAAACAAATTATAAACGGAAATTCAGTAAATCGAACATTGAAAGAAAATTATGTTACGGCCTATGAGAGGAAAAACAGTAGAAATATCATTTAAGGCATTACTAAATGCAAATACATCCCTCGTTATGTCAGCCAGCAATTGAACAGTGGTATAAAATTGTTATTTCGAAAACGGTGCTCTTTAGATAGTCATTTTTTAAAATTCTCTTTTAAATTTATTTTGTACGGTATTATCCTTTGCGAATATTATTGTCTTCCTTATACCTTTGATTAATGATAATTTCCATCGAAATGAATGTATTTTCGATGACTGCGGCGTATTCTGGAATGGAAATTCACAAACATATCACGTTTATAAGCGGGAAATAAGTAATAGATGGCGCTCTCGACAGTTACATTATAGTGACGACATTCCCACCAATTTTCCTTCGTTATGTCATCCAGCAATTGAACAGTGGTATAACATTATGTTATTTATTAAATGGTACTTTTTTTACAGTCATTTTTTAATCCTTTTGGCTTGATTTAGGTTCTAAATACATTATTAGGTACATTTTATTTTATTGGTGACTGACAAGATTTTTAATACAGCCGTTTTAGGAAGACCGCGATTGAGCAAGAAAAGTTTCTGAGAACATAATTTTTCTGTATATATAAGGTGACCAATCGTCCTCGTTTTGTCCCTCCTCTAGAAGTGTCCTCCTACATGTCCTCCTGTTCGATATTTGTTATTAGAAGTCTGAATGCATATGTATAAATTATGAAAAATTAATAAAATGGGAAAATAAGCACGATGAAATTGATGGAAAAAATTTTCATCCATTTCAAAAATGAAGATATTCCATGCGAGAATTTATTTATTCTTGCTCAATTTTCGTTGTACTGCCCTGCAACTAATGCAGCAGTTGAACGGGTATTTTCACTTGCTAATGATGAGCATGTTAGAGATCCAGACTCAATATTGATACTGTAGCTGCAGCTCTTGTCGTAAGATTTAATATGAGGGATATTTCTTCATAAGATATTTCGATTGCATTGTTAGAAGAGGATACATGACAAAAATATTCATTTTATGGAAAAGTATTCATTTAAATAACAATTAATAGGCATGTAAGCATAATTGCATTTTAAAATGTGATAAATGTTTTCATCACGCATTTATCATATTATAGTGTATTGTTTGTTGAAATAAACAAAATGTTTCTTTTATTTACGATATCTTTTTCTTCAATTTATTTGTGTCCTCCGTTTCATTGCAAAAAAGTCTGTCAACTTTGCATATAGCAGCGAGATAGATTACAGAATGCCGATGTAAAGGAGCGAAGTTCGGCTTGGACAAATTGGCCAGCATGAAGAATGCCGACTTTTCTCGATTTCGCCTTGAAAGAAGTATCAACGTAAAAAACATATATATATCCTTATACATATATATGAAGAATGTTTAGAAAAACTGGTAAAAAAATTCTTTATTGAACTGATAAAGGTTTCAAAATTGTGTAGAATACAAAGTCCATTTATCTTTTAGGTTTTACACATTCTTGACAGAAATTATACAGGCTTTCTATTTTTTAACAGTTAAAATGGAATATTTAATTTAATTCTCTGTTTCATTTTTGATAATTACAAAAACACATAAGTCCTTAGAGTACAAGCATATCAGGCAATTTCGGTAAGTTTCGCAAAAGATCCATTGTTGTTTTAGCTGGCCTTTGACTACCACTTCACAACGCATTTGTTCAACTACAGCCAGCACCACCTTTTCTAAGGTCAGCGCCATCTGGCTGGAAGGCAAAAATCAAAATCGGGTGAACTGAGTCAGTAAATCGAACATTGAAAGAAATTGAAGTTACAGACGATGAGAGAAAAAAAAATGAGTATAATTATCATTCATGCAACAGCGCCACTTAGCGCTAAAATTCGAAGTTACTGCTCTTAACTCGAAAACAGCATATATCTGGGTGCGTTTTTATATTTTGTTTAAGCCATGTTGCTACGGATAAATGTCATTGTCGGGATGAAAAAGAAGCGGGCAAAATCAATAATCTATACTTATAAAAGGCAGTGTTTGTGCGCGTGCGTGCTTGCTCATGATGTTCAGACGAATCTGTCGCAATTACAGCCTTGAAATTTAGCATACAGGTAGTCTTAATGGTGACTCAATGCGCCTCGAAGACGGAATTTTAAAATTTAATATTGATATTTTTTATTTCATATTTTGTGTTGTTTTGGATTATTTTTGGCCCGTTTACGGCTGGTATCTTTTTCTAATGATAAATATTTTCACTAAAATTTAGTCAATTTATGACTGTTTTTCTAATGACCGTTGGAAAACAATCAATACACCATCGGATAGAACAAACAATTTTCGTTCTAATGAAGTTTGTTTTGAGCTTCAGTCCTAATTTACTGAATTTTGAGAATTTTTTAAAAAATAGTCAGTTTTGCTATCTAAATTTTATTTTTGTTTTTAAATTTGCTGCATCCAACGTTCTAATAACACTATTATTTAAAAAAAATTTCAGCTTATAACTGCAACGGAAAACAAGAACGGTTAAAATATATTTTCCCATTTTTTTAATTAATTTTTTTCTGGTCAGTTGAAAGATATTTTTCCTCTAGCGAGCTTTTTCCCTCGACACTTCTCCGGAACGTTGCTTGCGATTTCATTGGCTGAGGGCAGAGCGCGGTGACGTCATAACCTTCTATTGAAAAACTTCGGTTATTATTTTCGGTAGTCTCTTAACGTGTTTATGTCTCGCATATTTTACTTGTTGTATAATAATAATTTTCACGTTACAATTTTTTAATATTGTTTCGGATTAACGCTCTCTTTATTATTTTTCTGCAGTTGAAATGCTATTATCGCGTAGAAAAATAAGCGGAAAAATCAATAACGTGTATATTTTGTTTTGGTTTCAGAACTTTTTCATGTCATCGTGGGCGTTTTTTTTTTTTTCCATTTTGTTGAAGTCCTGGTTCCACGGGCGTTGTTTCGGGCAATTTTTCGCACTCATTTCTCAATAGCATGGCTTCGAACAATTGTGTCAAAAAACAGTTACGCCATCGGAAAGATCAAAAGATTTCTGTTCTAATGAAGTTTGTTTCGAACATCTAGCGTAATTTATGTCTGCAAATTCTCGTATCTGACGTTCTAACATCTCTATAATTTTCATTTTTTTTTCAGATTATAACTACAACGTTCCTGTCGGATTTAAAACAAGAACGGTTAAAATATCTTTTTTCGTTTTGTTTTAATTAAGGATTAAAACAAGAACGGTTAAAATATCTTTTTTCGTTTTGTTTTAATTAATTTTTCCCTTATCAGTTCAAACAATTTTTTTGCTAGCGAGATTTAACAGCGAGAGTTTCTCTGGACGATCTCAGAATGCATTGTTGCAATTTCATTGGCTGGTGCGTAACTTTCTTCGCGGCAAGTGAGGTCATATGCTTTCATTTCCAGCCTGCATTTCTACAATCCGATTCCTTCCGGCAGGTGACGTCATTACACTCACGTCATTGTCGAGAGGAAAAAGAAGCGGGTAAACTCAATAATATCACATCAAGAACGGTGCACACAGGTAATGCAATACTAATGAAACTGCGATGGGGGTAACCGTGTGACCGCAGAAAGAACAATCTTCTTTCTAAGCACCAAAATGGTCTTCAGTGGCGGCATCTGTTGACAGGAGATAGAAAACTTAGGAAAAGTGTATTAAAAAGGAATTAATTTTTTTAAAAAATTTTGAAACACTTTCTGTACATTTATTTATAATGATTGAATCGCACGTTTTTGACAGTAGTATTTATCACTAGTATTTGTGATTTTTTGATATTGCGCAGTAAATAACAGTTCATCAGATATTAGTCATCCCTATATTGTTTCTGCCACGCTGCGTAAAAGTTAGAATGTTGTTTATCCATGCAACTGCGTTGTGCTATTGTAAATTTGCATTCCATTTAATCAGTGGCGGCGATTGGATGAAAAAAGTGAGGGGCAAAAAATTCACTGATACCAAAAATTATGCGGGAGTATAGGGGGTAAACAACAAAATTTTAAAAAAATTGTTACAAAATTAGCTAGCTTTCCCGAATATTATTGCTTTTTTATGATTCCTAGTTTTAAATAGCTAAAAAGAAATACAAATTAAATTTTTTCCTGAGAGGTAGGGGGCGGTCTCCCCCCTTTCTCGCCGCCACTGCATTCAATTTGAGTTGTATATTTTATATGCTGTATCCTTTTCTTTTACTTAATTCACCGGCAAAATGCTCCCTCTATAGGACCGCCTTTGCGTTTCCGATTCCATGTTCTGTCGAAAAAAAGACTTGTTTCTATATCAATGACTTCCTATCCTTGGAATTTGTTACAAAGATATAATGGCGCTTTCCTGCCTCGCTAGTTTTATAGTTGGGAAGGGAGTTTTTCAGGGGTAAGCATGGAGGGACGGGCAGCGGCGAGGCTTGGACCCCCGACCTTGGCGACAAATTTGGCTAAATTCGCGAGAAATCGAAGATTCCCGGATATGCAATCATTTTCTCAATATCTGCACTAGGATAGGAGATACTAGACTGTGCCAGATATTTCCATGTGACGTAAAAACCAGTCGAGCAAGGGTATGTAAACGGAGTGCGAATTCCCCACCCAGATGAGAAAAAGATACCAATTTCTCAAGCAAGAAATCTCAAGTTCCCCAGAAATTCCTGACATCATATTGAAACTCTCCTCCAATTGCAACAGAATTATTCAGAAAATCATGAAAAAATTCCAGGAACAAATAACACGCTTTTCAGAGGAAGCATTAAAATCTCGGCAAAATCAACGGACGACAGAGAAGATATTTTTAAATTCCTCCAAAAAAAGCACTGTCCCAGCATGAACCAATGGCTGAAAGACCCATCAAAGTCGTCATCAGCGACCATCCTTCCACCCCAAAAAAAAAAGACCTGAAGAACTCAACTATGAAAGTAATTAAAATCACTCAATTCAAGAACTTTAAAAGAAAGTAATCTCTTTGCCAGTCTTTAAATTAACATCAGAAGAACCCCACAGGGCCCAAACATTTTCAACATCACCAAACCCATGCTGCTTCAAGTAGATCACCCTCGCAAGAAGCACAGCTACCACTTTGTTATAAATGTGCAGAATTTTATCATGCAGCCCAAGAATTGCTACCACAACCAAGATGTGAACAAGTGGGAAAACCACACTACCAGGGACTGTAACATACCAGATAAAATCTAAATCCCGCTGCTGGGTATCAACTGTAAACAACTTAGGTCCTGCTTCATGGAAAGGTTGCCCTGCTTTCCTGCAAGTTAAATTAAACAAGAATACTTTCATATAAAGCACAATATTATCGAGAGAAACATCCCTCAACAAAATAGAAACTCAATCTCAACTTTAGAAAATAGCCAAGAACCCTTCAACATGTCTGAAGGTTTGAAAACGAGGCTAAAGAATTCCTCCACACACTGTAAGAGATACAAAAGAAGATTCTTCAGGAATTCCCAAATATTTTGTAGTTTACCAAGTAATTAACTCAACTAAAAAAGCAAGCATATGAATTTCATCATTTAATCAAACCAAACCAGAAGATGATCCAAGTCCCAACAGACCCACGCCTAGATATTTCATTTGCTGATACCAGGTATGACGGTTTTGTTGTTAATGTTAACTATTGGCTTGTGTTTTCTCACAATTGCAGGAAATACACAGCTTCGTTTTATTATTATATAATTTTCCATTTGAGGCACCAGTCGTCCAGTTACCTGTGAGTCACAGTCACTGTGTATTTATTCACACAACTCAGTAGCGCCATCTATTGATGGGTTACATCATCAACATACCACCCAATAACGCCTACAAAATTTTATTCGCCCTTAGTAGTCACTTCATTGAGGACAACAAAATCGCACTCTCAAAACTCATTAACGCTTTCTTTGTTTTAATTTATATAATCTTCTCAAATATCTTCTCAAAGGCGTAATCCATTCTGTTTTTTTCTCTGAAATTTATATGAGTTTCGAATTCCTTCGGAAATTATGTTTCATATATTATATTCGTTCCTTGCTTTCTACTTTTAATTTTTCGCATATGAAGTACAAAAAAAGAGAAACTATTGATATCGTCGGAAGATTCGAACCGACATTTTGACGCATCTACAAGTTTTAGATATGTTTCAGTCCGAAAACAAATTTCGAATTTTGTTCTGTCTGTGGATAAGATAACTCAAAACGCATTGAGCTGGGGATGAAATCTGATATGTAATCATAATATCATATTTGTACTTCTATCAAATCATAAGAAATTTTCTGAAGGAAAGTCTGGTTCGTCTAAATAAATGTAATAACTAAAAAAAATACAACGAACTACAAGGATAAAATTTCGTTATACGTCTAAAATGAATGTATAAATCCAGATAATTAACGCAGTCGTCTAAAACTTTTTACGCTCGAATTTCCATCACTAGATGTCACTGATCGCAACTCGCTAGAAAGGATTTGCTTATATATATTGTTACCCCGCATTGCCTTGACGAGTAGCTAGAAGCAACATTGGTGCACATGCGCTCTGGATGGAATCCTTGAAAATGCCCTTTCTGGTACATAACGTTGGAGATATCATCAGAAACGAATGGGTATTAGTAATGTGGTGACCTTGTGATCGTATATGGTAAACTGTTTATACGTGAATAAGCACGCGACCATTATCATTCATGCCATTACTAAATGCAAATACAATCCTTGATATGTCATCCAGCAACGGTACAGTGGTACAACATTATGTTATTTAAGAGCAAGTAAAATGAAAGTACTTTTTAGATAGTCATTTTTATAATCCTTCTGATACTTTCTTAGCTGAATTTTAGACTTAAATGCATTATTATTAGATTTATTTTATTTTGCCAGTGACTGTCAAGATTTTTTAATACTGTGAAGACAGCGACTGAGTGAAGAAACGTTTCAGAGAATATTATACCTTTCATATACATAAAGTGACCAATTGGACCTCTTTTGTAAGTTTTAATATCCTCCCCCCATAAATCCTATCAACGAAGAAAATAAAAGAAAATGGTGTAGTTTCAAAATGGAGCAATACGTAACTGAAGAAGGTCGA
>BGPR01045120.1:0-12420 GCA_013235015.1 Araneus ventricosus | reverse complement strand
TGTTTCTAAAACTGCATAAGAATTCTAAGAAACATTAAAACTACTCTTTGCAACACAAGTTAAGTTATATTAACAGTAAAGGTTATAATGATCTTTACTCAAAACTTCAATAACTAATTAGTGCTCTTTGCATGAGTATCAGAATAAGATGTTGGAGCATAAATATAAAAATAGTATAATTATACGTACCTAATAATATATATTTTTGCAAAGATTTAAACAAGAGAAACTGCCAAAATATTACTTCAAATCTTTATTCTTTAACAAATCATAAGAAATTAATTGTTGTAATCAAAAACTTATGCTTTTATAAATGAATATAAGTTTTTTTATTCCATTTATTATTACAAATACTGCATATAAGATACTAATTTATAGATAATAACTCAAGTAACAAATAACAGCAGCACAGTATTTTTATACTTTTATTACAACATAAAAATACATTTTTACATAAATTCACTGTAGTACAACCAAGAATTACACTTCCTACAATAACAACCAAGATGAAAAATCTGAAAAAAGCTTACTGAAAAAGAATCGAACTGATGATAAATTACAGAATAAAAACTTATTATAATGAGTACCCAATTGAGAAATCAGAACTGCACATGGGTTAAAAGCTTAAAATAAATTTGAAGAGAAAGAATATACTTAAATGTGTTACAATTAAATTTAAAATTATACTATATTTACATGGAAGTAAAATGTAACCAACTAGAGTGTATAAATGTTATTGGTGTAAAGGCAGTTTTGAATAAAGGTAAAACATAAATAAGTAAAAAAAGAAGTTACTTAAAACTCTCTTGATTACACAAGTAGATGGATATTGGGCGTTCTGGAGCTTCGGGAGTCGGGAGGACCACTCCCTCCCCCTCCCGACTTCCAGCCGAGTCGAGATAAGGAATTTGCTTGAACTTTATCTCCTCTTAGATTAGACAAGAATTATGATAACGAATTTATTTTTATTTTCGGACTTTGAAAATTTTGGAAGAACTTTGAATTTTCTCGGCTAATTTCTTTTACAAAAGTTTGATTTTAGGGACTTAGATTTTTTTTTTCACAACGTCCTTTCACAGATTTGCAACAATTCAATCATAACTTATCATGTGTGCATTAAAATAAAATATTTAAATATAAAATAAACATAATAATTTGATACTTACAATCTTAATTTCATTATTTTTTCTGTTTTTAGAGACTTTGAATTTTCCAGCTTTTGAACAGAATTTCATCAATTAGAGTTAAACTTTCAATCTTATTCTATTTTTCGGCATGCTCATTTTTCTTTTTTCGTTATCGAATAACGTTTTTCATTTGTTTTCAGGAAAATTTCAAAACTTGCGCATTTTCTGTTCTTAAATAACAAAAAGTTTACTTAGTCGCTAATTCTCATAAAATCTGTTTCTTAATTAAATTAGTTTTATAAGAATAATTCTTCGAATGATCCAACTTAGATTTATTTTTCTTTCATCATTCAACTTTCCTCTTTGCTTCAAGTTTATTTTTCCACTAACAAACACAATTTTAGAATATTCTAACAATAACATACAAGAACACTAAAAATCACTTAGTTTGAACAAGTTAACTTAAAATTCCGTTTTTAGCTGTTTCAGGAATATCAAAACGTTAAACTCTCTTAAAGTTAAATGGAACATCGACGAAATAGCTTCATTAATATTAACCATTAATATTAATGAAGATTAACCATTAATATAATTAAAGATCACTTCTTTTCTGTTGAACATATAACTTATCTATAAAGACATTGCAATTTACTTCGAATGACGCTAAAAAGATTACATTAAACGTCGCAAATGCATACATTCATCACAAATCATTTTATCTTAAAAATTTAGGGATCATTCATCATACTTAACTCTAAAACTATATAAAACATTCCACTAATCTAAAATTTTCGCCTATTAACTGATTGAACATAACTTTCTTTCGATACTTAAAAAAATTTCGAGTGATTTCTGCTTTTACGAACTTATTTTGACTTTCTTCTTAATTCCTTATTTCTTTTAATCTTATATTATTTCACAAACTATTTATTCTATTTCATTAATTATATGTATTTTCTCTAACTAATTTTTCTTACATGACTGAAATTCATTTTCGATTTTTTAAAACACATTTCTTCGAATGATGAAAACGATCATAGAATATTCTATCAATGACATAGAAAAATAAAAATCTCTTTGGTTTGAATAAATTAATGAAACTCATGTTCTACATTCTAATTCCTTTTCACATTGATCAAATAAATAAATAAATTTAATCTCAACAATTTTAACCACCAAAGAACTTTTTTCTGCATGTGTGAAGACTGTGTGTGTGTGATTTACTTCGAATAACGATAAAAGAGTTGCCACGTTTGTGTGTGTGCTTGCTTCTATTTGCGACAGATTATCTTTGAGAATATTCCACATAGATAATTCTAATCATTGCTTACTCTGTGTCAATCCTACATGAATCTTATAGTTTCAAATTCACTCTACTTTTGAAAATATATTTCTTCCAATGATGAAAACGATCCAAGAATATTCTATCAATGGCATAGAAAAATAAAAATCTCTTAGGTTTGAATAAATTAATGAAATGAAACTCATGTTTTACATTCTAATTCCTTTTTTACATAGATCAAATAAATTTAGTTTCGACAATTTTAACCACCACCAAAGAACTTTTTTCTGCATGCGTGTTTAATTCACGATAAAAGATTTCCTTAATGTCAGACTTTTTGTTACGAAATAAAATGGAGAGAGATCTACACTGTTAAAAATTTTGGTTCAACGTTTCACCAAAATATGGTGCATGGATAGTTGTCACCATAGCATGGTGAAACATTACTCCATCAACTGGTGCTTTGATTGAACCATGGGATGGTAATACGTTGAACCATGGGATGGCAATACGTTGAACCATGGGATGGTAATACGTTGAACCATGGAATGGTAATACGTTGAACCATGGGATGGTAATACGTTGAACCATGGAATGGCAATACGTTGAACCATGGAATGGTAATACGTTGAACCATGGAATGGTAATACGTATATCCCTTTCAAGGTTCAACATCACTCCAACTAATGGTTTAATCAAAGCACCAGTTGGAATAGTTTCACCATGCTATGGTGACAACTACCCGTGCACCACATGCACTGTATAATTGATTGACATAAAATTTTATTTTTATTAATGACTTTATATAAAATAAATCACTTCAGATTTGCAATAATAAATTTAAAATATTTATCAGTATCCCCACATTTTCTGCAATAAAATTTTAAATATTTATGCTGAAATTGAAATAAAATAATGACATATTAAATTTTAATACTTAATTTGAAAATTTTGAGTGAAACAGAAAAATCACTTGAAATATCTGGAAATTTAAGCAATGCCTGTGATTATTTAATTTAGTTGTGAAGAATATTTTATCAAACATTCAAACTTTTTTTTTAAAATATTAAAAAAAAACCCCCAAGATTGCATTACTGTTCCAATTTAAGAAGAAATGCTTCGATTTTTCTGTAAAGATATGCGAGTTCATGCATATAATGGTTTCCCATAAATCCTTCAACCATCAGGTATTTTCCAATACATTAAGCACAGTTCATGTGAAGTTAAACTGAGATACTGCCTATTAATTACTGTCGATTTTTTTTGTACATTTATGCAGTTAGTAGTTTTTGCATTATTAGTTTTAAAAAAATTATATTATAAATTTAATTCAACTTTTCAGAGTTTAATAATTAGGAAAACTTTAAAAAGGAAAATCAAACATGTAATTTAATAGCATTAACAAACTTTTTTTGCTTCATTTAAAAATGAAACTGTATTTTTTCCCTGAAACACTTAATTCTCAAAATTGCAAGCTTTCTATACAAACCTGGGAAATAAAATGAAATTTTTACAAGAAATTCATTAGGAATTGTTCAAGATTTTAGATCATTCACTTTTTGATTTCTTTGAAAGTAGCTCAATTTTTCTTGTGCTTTTAAGACATTTTCCTTTGAAAATAAAAACAAACCAATGCACTTAAAACCACAAGACAGAAGTGAAAACTTCTAGGTGTTTACTATATTATAAAAGTATATTATAGTATTATAAATGTACGAATTTATTGTCTGTTGAAAATAATACAGCAATATATTTTTTGTGTGACAATATATTAAAATAAGAACAATCGAAAAAAATCAGGTCCCATTTCCATTATCCAGATTAAAATAAATTGCCAAATATGGTTTGCAAATACATCTCTTCCACTCACTTCACTTTACTTTAAAAAATGGCCCTTCCTCTACAGACACAATTGTAACACTTGAATATATTTCCAAATAACTTACTTTTAACATTTTGATTACCATGGACATTTAAAATAGCAAGAGAACAACATGTTTTTATTGTTACTTCACAATGCTTTTTTTTAAAAACATGAACATTTAATCTTATTAGGTTTTTCATAAGTAATTTTTATAGTAATGAACATCATTTGAATAAACTAACACTTGAATCAAAAGCTTATTTCATTTCAAAAAATTTATTTTTACACTGATTGCAGTTCACATTGCATCTGCTACATAAAAATGAATTTTATACACAAACAAATTTTATACAGCATATTGAATATTAAAAATGCACAACTTTAGAAAAACATTTCATTCTAGATTTCACATATATCATAATATATAATATATTTTATGACAATTCAGAACATATTTATCAACAATTTCAGAAAAAAATCACTTGCATGCAAAAAAAAATACAAAGTCTGCTTTTAAATGAATTTTTTTCTATAGGAAAATAATGGCTTGGTTCTAGTCTTCAAAGACAAAAATAATAAATCAATAATATAATGTGCCGATAAGGTTAAAAATAAGTTCAAACGTAAACAAAATGAAGTAAAAATACATAAAAATGGTGCAATGCAACAACTGAAATTGAAAATAGCTGTCAAAATTCTTTATTCATAAGGAACTGTGAAAAGTTGATATTGTTTTTGTAGTATATTTTGAATCCATGTTTACCAACGACAAATGGTGATTATACATTTGTTTTGTACGCTGTACAAATTTAGATTCTGCAAAATTAGCCTGCATGTTACGAACTCCCCCACAAAAGTAAGGGAGGTCAGTCCGTTGAACCCTGTGAGGCCTGGCCGGATGGGGGAGGACCCTCCTTCGACCTTTAACCTTTTCTTGCAAGTGAGTTGCTTGCTGTGAGCGAGAAAGGTTAGTTCTATCAGCGACGCTCCCACTGTGAGGTGTCACACATTTTTTAGGACACATGCTTGTGGAGGGGGGGAACTCATGTGCACTCGGTTCAATGCTGAAGAGAGGCACATTATATTAACATGAATATTTAGGATTGATTAATGTACCATTATCTGCTGCTAGTATGTATACAACATGATCTCCTGGTCGACAAGGAAATAAAGATGTTGAAAATACTAGATGTCATCATTTGGAACGTAGATAAGTACTTTATCAATTATTACATTTTTTAAGTCAAAATAAGTTAAGAATTCTCCTGATAATCTTGTGCGAAATAGAGAACTTTTCCACACTGCATATCGCTTTTCGTTACCATGCAAAGCAACAACATACATACATTTGCACTAAAATTAGTAACATAGCCACCTATTTGAAGAGCGTCTAAATTATCACCTATTATAGAAACAATTCCAACTTTAACAATATGAGGTATTCTTGTAATATTTATTCCATCGGTTTCTAATAACTTTAGGTCTTTTATCAGCGGTTGGAGAATTGCTTTAAAGTCGAAGTATTTTATATCCGAGTCTGCACAAAATAGGTAACAGTATATCTTTCACTGATAAACGATACTTAGATGGAATGTTTCCTAGTGTAAAATAAAATGCACCTAGCTTGTGCTTTGCTTGATTACCTCTTAATGGGTTAAAAACCATAAATTCATCAAAATATAGCAAAATTTTTATATTTGCACAGATTCAACCAAACCTAAGTTCTCCTTCAGAAATTTTTTCTGAGCATATTGTGATTTCATAACATTAAAAGTGGAATTTAAATTACTCACTGCAGGATAATTTAAAACCAAGTTTAGAACATTCTCATTTAGATTGTTTTCTTTAAGTTTCTACTGTAGACTGTTTAGTTAATGAAACGTTATCAGTTTGGAATTCATTCACTGTATTTATTAATTCAAAATGGTAGAGTTGGGCAGTAAAAATTTTTCTTGCATTTTCAAAATAAATAATGCAACATTTCTATTGTAGGCTGGGACCAATATTGAATTCTCCCTGAAATTTTAAACACGATAGGGAACCAAATGAGACAATTGTGCCGATTTCTGTTTTTGACAGGTGTTAAGATCTCAGATTTGAAATAATTTAAAACAAAACAAGAGTGATACCTTGACAAATGTGACTTAAAAGGAGAATAAAGTGTATATTATATCTGACAATTCTTTAGGGGCAGAAAATAATATGTTTTTAAAAATGTGAAAAAAAATTACATTTTAAAAATGATTTAAATTTACATGTTATAAAGTTAATAAATTTGTATTTTCTTATTTTTAAATTCATTGTGTTGATACAAGTGCTTTTTAAATGACGAAAAAAGTGGTAAATGTTATAGAACAATTGTTGAAGCCACAAATATAATTAAAATTAGGATCATATCTGTGAAAATTCCTTAAATAAGATAAATACAAATAAACACAAGAAAATCTTTAGCTCACTGCGAACAACAAAACATACTGGTACTACAAAATAAATGACAGAAATTGACCAAATAATACAATTTTTTTTCAATTTGATATAACTTTAAATGTTATGCTTAAGTGACATTCTGCGATAAAAAATAAGGAATTTGTTTACCACCATAAATTTTCACCATATATTTCTGAATAAATTTAAGGGTGGTAACAATATGTTTTGGATAAATTATATTTCTCGTAAAAAAATGACATTAACAGTCCATTAGCTGTTATTGAATTGTCCGTTCTGCATAAAATTTTGATTTCAGCTGCAATGCAGAAATTGTTGTCTTAGATCTCTTCTTAGATCTGTCTCTGTAGATCTCCTTCAACATTCGAGGTAACCTAACAGAACAAAAATTATGAAATATTGAAAAATCATTAAATTATGAATAATGGTTTTAAGCCTCTAAAAACAAATATGGAAATAAGAACCCTATTAGTGCATTTTGAGGACTTCTGGGAACCCTGAATAGTCAGGTAAGGTAAAATGGATGGTCAAAATATATGGCTTATACAACAGATATTTAATAACATATGCAGTATTTTGAGTTCGGTATTCAAGATGTTTGTTCCGACTTTCATTTCTCGATTGATATTATCTGCGTTTCATTCCTCGATTGATATTATCTGACTTTCATTCCTCGATAGAGGCAAAACAGTAAACGAGTTTATGCCTCAAGTTGTGTGTTTAAACTTTCATCATCCAGATTATTAAGGAATTATTCCTATTATATTGAAAAATATCTTATTGTGGAAATTTCTTCTGCTGTTTCAACTTAAATTTAAGGAAAAAAATTTTTAATGTCATATTTTTAGAAATGAGTATATGGGTCGACTGAACATTCCGCATCTCATAAAGGATAGACACAGCATTAATTTTTAAATAAATAATTCACTTACAATATATTAAACAGAAATATTCCATGCAATAACTAGTTAACTTAAACTAATCTTTTTTTTCATAATGAAAAGTAATGAACGAATTATATACTTAATTTCAGGATTTCTTGTTTTTGTTCTTGCAGTCATTCTTATTCGTACATAACACAAGGGGTAAATTACAGTCCTTGACATATTTTGAAATAAATATAAAATCAAATAAATAAAAAGTGCAGTTTAAACAAAAATTCTTAAAAAAATTCTCATGGTGTAAAAGTTTTGAAATATGCAATATTGGCAAAAACTTCCAATTTTACTACTGTATGCTTGAATAATTCAAAATAAAGACACAAACATATATGCTGGAGAAATTTTAGTAAGAAAATATGTTCTAGGAAGGTTAAATATATAGAAAGCAAAACTCGCAATGCACAAAATTTTGAGAAAATGAAAATATTGCAGATTTTTGGAAGATTACTATATCAGTGTATTGCAAAAAATACATATTTTTATCACTGTGTGGGGTAAAATGAGTATATAAAACATAATTAAAAAAATCTCCACACAAACACACATATATATCAAATTATTAGTGAAACTTATTTAATTTTTACTCTTAACATGAGCAATGTATAGATTAAACAAAAGAAAGTTTTAATAAACAATATTTTTACTTAATTCTTAAAAGTAGGATATTTTACACCACTGGAACCTACATGAAAATCAAGTTTTTAAGATAAATGTATAGAACATTTAAACCTACCTCTTCAACAAAACATTCCACAGGATCTTTCAGTAGGTATGGCAAAACGTAAACACTCAACTAGTTTTACGTTTAAATTGATAAACTGATTTTCTTTTTCTGAAGACCTTGGAAATAAGTGATTTATTATTGTTGATGCTGTTACTGCTTGATCATCAATATATACTTTCAATTACTTCAATATTCACCATCTGTAATTTCTCGTACTTTAGAGGATGTTCTGTATTGCATTAAAACCTTCATCTACAAGAAAATTAAGAAGATATTTGAAACACATGGGATTAAAAATATTACCGCCAATTCATTAATAACAGTATCTTTAATTTAAAGGTAAAAATATATCCAAGGAATATTAACATAGACAAACATTTTAGCATGCTTCTTTCAACATTACTTAACCTTCCAGCGGGCGCGCTTTTGCAGGAGATACCTACTTTAATTGTGCATCTTATTACATATTTATATCGTTATTTTATATATTTAATAGCAATTTTACTAATAAAATCTTTGTTTACTATTGCTTAACAAAATGTACGGTACGGCACTAAACTTGATTTTTTTTTGGCAATAAATTGCTAAATGTGGTAACCCAATGGCGGACGGTAACATGGCAAATGTGATAACATGGCGGGCGTTTGGCGAATTTTCCATGATTTGGTGCCATCTTGGCGAGGGATGTACCGTACACTTTGGTTTTACAAGATAACATACATAAAAGTTGCATTTGTTTTTGTAAAATAACGCGATATATATATGTGTAATACGATGCACGATATGTCGTAAAATTTGCGTAAGCGCGCCTGCTGGAGGTTAACAACAACAATGAGTAAAAACGTTTCAGTTTTAATATTTACAAACAGCATTAAACGATAAATTAACAGTAAACAGATCGTAACGCCAGCACTTTTAGAGTTAGTACAATACATTCCAATATACTTAAGAATACAAAAGTTTCACTTTTATAAACTAAAAAATACACATACCTTACGTTGAATATTGAGTGAAGCTTCGCCGTTCTTCCTGTGTAGTGAGATACAGACCATGTCCAGGAAAATGGCGGTTAAAAAGAGCTTTGCTTTGATTGGCTGACACAAGTTTCCAAAACATGGTGAAAGGTTGAACCACTTTTGAGGGTTGAACCATGGAATCGGGTTTTTGAAATATCAGTTGAACCATTTATTGGTACTTTCTCTAAATTTGCACCATTTATTGGTTCAACATTGAACTGAAATTTTTAACAGTGTAATACATAACGTTTATTGGACACGGACAAGACAACACACTGATTTCACACAAAAGTTCATAAACAGTTAGCGTTACAGAAGCGCCATCTAGTGGCGATCACAAAATGACACATCGATATTTAACACGACGCCCCGATGCATCCTAGGATGCATCACAATTTAATCTTGAACTTCTAAATTATACAACCTTTCAACTGGCCTTCTTAAAGTACCATTAGAAACCTGGATTTCACAAGATCTAATTTTACCGTCTCTTCCAGGAAAAAAAGTTTTAATTCTACCCAATTTCCAATTACATCTTTTAATATTATCCTCTTTAATTAGAACAACATCATTGATTTTAAATTGTCTAGAATTCTTAGGTATTTTAGAGATCTTAATTCCAAAAGATACTCTTTATAGAACCTTTTCCAGAAATGGTCTAATAATAACAATCTATGTTTCCATCTCTTAATCAGATCACATTTTGAAGATTTAGGAACAGTATTTGGTGAAGGTAAAACAGTTAATTTAGAGCCAGTTAAGAAATGAGATGGTGATAGAGGATCTGGTTCATTTACATTGCTATACAAATAAGTAATTGGGCGTGAATTAATGACTGCCTCAATTTCAACTAATACAGTATACAATTCTTCATAAGTCAATGAAGATTTACCTAAAATACGCTTTAAACAAGTTTTAACAGATCTTACTAACCTTTCCCAAAATCCTCCCCACCAGGGAGCACCTTCAACAATAAACTTCCAAGTAATACCATTATTTACAATAAATCTAGAAACATTTTCATCTTTACACAATCTATACAAATATTTCAATTCTTTATCAGCTCTTTTAAATGTTTTTGCATTATCAGAATATATAATCTTACAGACACCACGACGCGAGATAAATCTACGAAAAGCCTGAATAAAACACTCTGCACTTAAACTAGTTATTAATTCTAAATGTATACCTCGAGTAACAGCACAAGTAAATAAAGCAATATACACTTTAGAGCCATCTCTTAAAATTAATGGTCCGCGAAATCAATTCCACTTACCTCAAAGGGTTGCGATTTTTCCACACGATCAGGAGGAAGGGGAGCTGAAATTTCCTTACCTGGATAAGCGTTAAATTTTTTACAAAATCTACAACCATACAATACTGATTTTATGAAACGTCTAGCTCTTAAAATCCAGAATTTGGCTCTTGTTTGAACCAAAGTTTCATTAACACCACTATGAAGAACTCTTTCATGACTATTTAAAACAATAAGACGAGAAAAATAATCATTAGGCAATATAACAGGATTCACTTAATCTACATCTAAAGAAGATTTAACTAATCTACTATTAACTCTTAACAAACCCTTTTCATCAATTTTAGGATTAAGACCATACAATTTAGAACTCTTATCTATACACTTATTACATTTGATACAATTAATTTCATTAGAAAAACACTGAAATTGTGACAATTTTATCCAATAATCCATAGCACTGGAAAGTTCGTCTGTTGACAAATGTCCAACAGTTTTTTCTTCAGATCTTGAGTTTTTCACAAATCTAAACACATATGCAGTTACTCGCAATAATTTATGCAAATTACTGAATTTTTGTATGTCGAGCACTGGTTCCACACTTTCTGTACTAGTAGCAAGAGTGATAATACGTTCTTCACTCGCGATACTTAACGGATCAGGATCACTGTCGCCGTAAGATGACACACAAGATGTATCTTGTTGAATTAGCCATGGTGGGCCATGCCACCAAACATGATCGTTCACTAAATTTTTAACACTGAGACCTCTGGTGATTTTGTCAGAAGGATTCTCACAACCAGGGCAGTGATTCCATACTTCAGGAGGTGTTTTTTCTTGAATTTCTGCAACACGATTCTGCACAAAAGTCTTCCATCTGCGAGGATTATTTTTAATCCAATGAAGCACAATTTTTGAATCTGTCCACATATAGACCTTGGCGTTGGCAAAATGTTCTCGAATAGACGCAATTAATCTGGCACCTAATAGTGCAGCCATGAGTTCAAGTCCCGGTAAAGACAATTTTTTAAGTGGAGCTACTCTGCTTTTGGAGATAACAAATGCGGTTTTTGTCTCACCCAAATGGGAAAACTCGAGATACACAACAGAACCATAAGCACTCTGTGAACTATCGTTGAAACAATGCAATTTCCATTCGTGAGATGTTTCAGCATCAGTGCAAAAATACCAACGTGGTATTTGGATTTTCGGTAACTCCTTCAATTGTTCATGCCATTTAATCCATTTGGATTGTAATTCTAGTGGAATCGGTTTATCCCAGTCAATACCAGTAAGCCACAAGTCCTGGAAAAGCACCTTCCCTTGAATCACGTAGGGAGCAAGAAATCCAAGGGGGTCAAAAATCCTTGACACAGCTTTCAAAACACAACATTTTGGTTGTGCGTTTTCCTGAATAAAGTCAATGATATCCTGTGCATTGAATGAGAAAACATCCTTGCGAGTATCCCATTCGAGTCCTAAAACCTTTGATGATGAATCACACAAAGGTGTTGAATCCTTATGTTTGTCTGTTTCATATTCTTTTCGCAGAACAGGAGAGTTCGAATTCCATTTCGTTAAAGTCATTGAAGCCTTTTTCATGATGGTATTAGCATTGTGGTAGACTTCAATAGCTTCCATTTCAGTATTTGTTCCACAAATAAAGTCATCAACATACATGTAATTATTCAGAAGTTCTACAGTTTTCGGATATCCACCTTCGAATTTTCTCAAATGATGTTTGATACAGGCACTGAGAAGAAAAG
>BGPR01045119.1:0-12420 GCA_013235015.1 Araneus ventricosus | reverse complement strand
ATTGTATGGAAATGAAATTTTTGTCACTGACAAGCTAATATTTTAAAGTTTAATATGGTGTAAAAATAGTTTCCTGAGATAATATTTTCCAAAGATATAGCTGAAAAATGCCTTGCTTAATTTTTAATTAACTGAAATTTTAACTAACTTTTGGCCTTTGAAAAGTTGAGAATGATATTTCTCTTGTCTTAAATAAAAAGTGTTCGAAGTTTGCTTGAAATCAGTCCAGTGGTTTAGGAGGAGATGTGGAACATACATAGCCACAATGACTTTTATTTATTTGTTGATAAATCCAAGCTATTGCTATTAAATACTATGAGCCATAAAGAAGATTTTATT
The DNA here is from genome assembly GCA_013235015.1 of Araneus ventricosus. Lineage (NCBI taxonomy): Eukaryota > Metazoa > Arthropoda > Arachnida > Araneae > Araneidae > Araneus > Araneus ventricosus. Next base: position 12,081 of record BGPR01045119.1, on the reverse strand, counting down.
CAATATTACGTCACAAGTAATTAAATATTTCTTTTTAAGTAATTAAATAGTTAATTTGACATATTACTTTAATTTGATATTTAATTAAACATGGCTGCACCAAGATTTGTTTAATGAATTTCATATAAAATAGCCAAAAAAGGTCGATATTTAAATAATAGTTGTCTTTTTCCTTATTGATATTGAAAAATATCTCATTAACTTTAAAATTGTTTCGGGGTGCCTTTAACTGTCGATGGAGATTTAAATTCACTGTTCAAAATGGCTGCATTCATATCCTAAGCTTTAAACACACGTATTTAATTTGCCACTCACATGTTTATTAATGTTTATTCTCTTACTAGCAGTACGCGCACGGCGTTGCCCGTGGAATCAGGACTTTAACAAAATGGAAAAAAAAAAGAACCGCCCACAATGACATGAAAAAGTTTTGAAAACAAAATCAAAACAAAAGATACACATTTTTTGATTTTCCTGCTTATTTTTTTTTCACGCTACAGTACAGAGTACGTTAATCCAAAACAATATTACAAAATTGGAACGTGAAAATGATTATTATACAGCAAGCAAAATATAAATAAAATCCGAAAATAATAATCGAAGTAATTCATTCAGGTGAAGGTCATGACGTATCCTACGCGTCCGCCAATCAAAATTGGCATCAACGTTCCGAAAAAGTTCCGCTTTTGGAACTCGATCGAGAAAAATAACTCGCAACGGCCCAGAAAAAAATTAATTTAAAAAAAACGATAAAAGATATTTTAACCATTCTTGTTTTAAATCCGACAGAACCGTTCTAGTTATAAGCTGAAAAAAATTGAAATTAATAGTGTTATTAGAAAGTCGGATGCAACAAATTTAAAATCAAAAGTAACATCTTGATGCCAAAACTGGGTATTTTTTAAAAATTTCTCAAAATTCAGTAAATTACGTTAGAAATTCAAAACTAACTTCATTAGAACGGAAATCGCGTGCACTTTCCGATGGTGTATCTATTTTTGTCGTGCAATTATTCGAAACCAATCTATTGAGAAATTAGTGCGAAAAATCAACCAAAACAACAAAAAACATTAAATAAAAAAAATTCTAGGTTAAAATTTAAAATTTCGGCTTCGAGGTGCATTCAATCACCATTACGACTACCAGTGTGCCAAATTTCATGGCTGTAAGTGCGATAGATTCGTCTGGACATCGCAGACAAACACATACACACACACACACGCACACAAACATTGCCTTTTATATATATTAGAGATGTGTTAAGAAATTAGTGACTATTATCTCTGTAACCATGGAATTCTGTAAATGAGCCTATTCTAGTAGTGTTTAAATGTTTAATATCATGTGATTTTAGCATATGCCAAAGTAATATTCGCACAATTATATGGTAACCTAGATTAAATAAATTAATTTTTAAATCTCTATTCTTTCTTCATTCGTGCCAAGTGTCAATTTCCTGTTACTGTTTCAGATAGGCTAGCTTAAAGTTATCTGCGCTGCTGGGATGTTTATTTCTTTACGACTCCTACCTGTTGAATGATCATATGTTGGGGTATAAAAAAATTGGAGCAATGTGCTGACCAATAAATCTAGTATAACCTTTTGAGTAGAATGATAAAACCTTGATTTAGTAAAAAATTAAATGTCATGAAAACGAAATCACGATGTAAATATTACAATGTGTAGAAACAATAAAGTCATTGGCTATGTCTGTATTGATCAATATGTAATATTTCAGTACTTTTGTAACATTAACGTAAAGGAATCTACCTTTGCCTTCAAGCTTGTTTTTTATTCAAGAATTTTTGTGAACTGCTAAAACTTAATTATATTGAAACTTCTGCGCTTAGGTCAATATAATATTAATTCAGACAAAGCGTTTATTTTTAAGAAATTAAAATTATTATTATTAAGAAATTTAAAATGAACTGCTGTTGATTATTAGTACTTTGTATTAAATGTATGTTCATTTGAAACTATAATAGTATTCTTTTTATTTATTATCAATTAAAAATTATTTGAAATTACAAAAAAGGATGTATTCTTATTTACTTATAAGTTGTGTCATTTGTTACGAAAGCTAGGGAAATCTTAATAATAAACCATATAGCACAAGGACCATATTTGATCTATAGTTGACACGACAGATTTTTCCTCTCTTCATGAAAAACGAAATATCCTACATCGAAAATCCGCTTATTAATTGAATAATATGTAAAAAAATACATTTTTAAAATCATTTGGCTATGTTTCATATATCTAAAAAAGTTTCTTCTTTTTTTTTCACAGTTAAAGAAAGAAAACAAAAATGGCTATTATCTGTTTTCAGATGCGGAAACTCTCCGTGCTTTTGCGCATGCGCAACTCGGCCAAAATAGGGGTGAGATGAAAGTTGGAGTAGGAGGTGTGTGCGCATCTGTCAAAAGACTCCTCAAATGCGCTCTTCTAACTAACTATTTAACACCCCCTCTGCGGAATAAATTCGTCCAAAAACGGCAGTTTCGACTTGCTGAAATGAACAGTGTATTCTTATCTGAATTCAAATGTCAAAAGATAATCTCGTTGTATTTGTTCTAATTTCAGCCTAGGATATCTATATGATGATAATCCCAAATTTTTGTCTTGGATCATGCGGTTTTTTTTTTTTTTTTTTCCCCCCCAGACTGAAAAAATTTGGGAAGAACTTCAGTGTTTAAGGAGCAAATTTCCTGTTTTCAGGACAAAATAACTTTTTTTCATGAAATACTAAATAGAAAAGAAAAATTCAGATATTTATTCAATTTCTTAAGTTAATCATATTCGAAACAGAAAACTAATTATTAAACTAAATGTTTATTTCTCACCAAAATCGTCTTAATCGTAATTTTTAATCTTTGACAACAGGCATTTTTCTCTTGAAACTGGAAATTCCTTTTGATTTTAAATCTATAATACATTTCATTATGTTTGAATTTCTTCATTTAATGGATCGTTGTAACGGAATCTATAAATTGTAGTTTCATTGTTCGAATAAATGGAATTGTATGTTGTAATTACAAATTTTATGGAAGTTGTCGCTGTTTGTGTGGAAAACGAGCCAGTTCTTGCTCACGCCATAAACGTAAAGTTGTATGTGCTAATTCTCGTTTGAAGTCCGTTAGAATCGTGGAACTGCTGCTCGTAACTTTAAGAACATTTCTTTCACTTTTTAAAATAACTATTTATATTTGGCTTCAGATTTTCTTTAATGATATAATTAAAGTTCTTCCATTAGAAATTTAATTAAGTTTATTTTAGTTTTTTAACTTTGTCTAGTTTATTTAATATCATTGCATGCTGACATTTAAATCGGACGTGTTTGGAAGCATTTTTTTGAGTTAGTCTATCTAAATTGAATTTTCGTTTTTTTATTATTATTATTATTATTTTATTTTATAATATCTTAAGTTACTTTTGTTTAAATCATGCATCAAATTGCTTTTTTTATTTCTATAAATTCAATAATATGACCATTAATGTGTGGGACAAATCTTTATGCCTAAAAGAACATAGTTCGCATAAATTTCCCTGTAAATTTTCAAATTCCGTTCTTTTAACAACTCAGGATTGTTAAATCAAAGGTTTAAAAGAAAGTTTTCGTATGACAAATCGTCTGTCTCTTTTTCATTATAATAGCCAAAAGCTGAAGAATAACGCATTCATTCTACACAAAAAAGTTGCAAAAAAATGTGGGAACAGTATAAAGACAGATTCCATAAGATGCTGGCGTATGTGAGCTGTCATACAGTGCAGCTTTTAGTTATATGTTTAAATGACTTCCACCGTTACATTTGACTATGACGTCAGAAGAATTGAATTCTTTTTATAATTTTTAGATACAGTGGCGAATCCAGATTTGGGTCTGGGGAGAACTGAAGTCATAAAAATTTTGTATCGTCGTTTCGAATGTCAAACCTCATGGCTTATGTAAACCAAAACACTTTTACTTTACAGACTTTCCTCACCTGACAATAAGAATCATAACGAGCAATACAATACTTTCCACAATTTAATAAAAAAATACGATGAAATAACTTGCCAAAAAATGTCTTCAGCCGCGTCAACACTACAAGTGGAATGACTAGAAACGTAGGAAAATTTTCGAGCCTGTTAAACCAGAAAGCAATTTGTCACGCTTTTCTTATTTTTTTAAGGGAAATTAAGAACAAACAGCTGTAGTGAATTTAATTAAAATCAAGAAATCTAGCTTAGCTCTCAGCCCCCATAGCCGCCTCCCCCCGATTCCCCACTCTTTAGATATTTCGTTGACAGATGTCTGGAGCTACAAGAGTAGCAATAAGTTATTTGTGTCAATTTCCTAATAAAATCAAAAATACATTTTGAACGTTTTAAGTAAGAATCATTACTGAATTTCGCTTAATAGAATTTCTAAGCTAATTAGAAATGAAACTTAAAAGAGATTTAATAATAACAATAACAAAAAGATCGGGGAAAATTTTATGAAGTCTCAAATGTTTTTTTTTTTTTTTAATCCAAAAACATTTCTGTGGATTTTTCTACTAAATAAACATCATTTCAGATATTCCAGTCTGTTGCGCTAACTATTATAGTAAAAAAAACATCCTACTTCTCTGAACATGATTTTTGCCCCATCTGTAGTCACTCGCCATTGTGATTCTTTGTATACATAGATGCACTCTCAATGTACGACCTATTGCGAATCTGTTGTATACATCTAACCACCCTTAAGAAACTTCATTGTTGACCTGTCATAATGAAGTCGCTGTTGAAATTTCTGCTTTCCCCCCTGTCAACAGAGTCTGTCCCTTTGAGTTTTGACAGCCACCGAGACTGTTGCCTGGTTGCAAGACTATCGATTAGCAGCGCAAGTCAAACTTCCTCTACTTCATTTCTTAATTAATAACCGCTCCCTATCTGCCCATCGGGATAGCCTCTAGCTAATTCTTTCTGTATACATTCATTCAGAGTGATAATGGAGTTCTATCGGATTTGTTTTCAATCTCAGTGTTATATTTTAATGATTGTGTGTTTCATTTCGTATTTCAGCTAAGAGTATGTCCCTTTGAATTTTGACAGCCACCGAGACTGTCGCCTGGTTACAAGACTGTCGATTAGTAGCATAAGTCAAACTACATCACTAATTTCTTAATTAATGCTTTCGCTCTATCAATCATCAGGATAGCTCTAGTTAATACTCATTTGTTTTAGAGTGATAATGGAATTGTATCGGGTTTGTTTTCAATCTCAGTGTTATATTGTAATGATTGTGTGTTTCATTTCGTATTTCAGCTGAGACAAGGTTTCTGAAAATGTTTACTTTCTGACTTACAAAGAGAGGGAACGTTATAAGGAAAGTATTGTGGTTGTCAAAAATATTCAATTTTTTTTCCCGAAAAAATACACTTTTACGCCATCTTAAAATTTTAAAAACTTTATTCAAAGATATATTGTTGATTTTCGCGCTCTTTTTTCACTGATTAGTGGTTACTACAATTTTTTTTTAAACTGAGTTTTGATTATAGCCACATTTACTCGCACACAAATAAATGTAAATAATATTATTCTTCGACTTGATTGGCCAAATGCGAGTTAAAAATATATTTGTAAATATGGCGCTTTTTTTTCGGTAGCTTCAAATCATAGTGAAGAAAATTGAGAAAGTGTTTTGGAACGATATCTTTTAAGGATTATTTAACATTATTTTGCTAGAAAGATTTAATTTTTAATAAAATAAAATTTAAGTCTTATATAATTACAAATTATATTATTTTGAGATTTTTATGAATTTAAACATTTTAGACTTACACCAAGTCGGTGGAAAAAACATATTTAGAATTCTGTCTTTGACCCTAAGCTGGATAATTCGAAAATGCAAGCAGCCAAATGGATGAAATTCGGCAGGCGGTCTTAAGACCAAAATTATAGATCATTGTCATATTTTGGACCAAATCCATCATCTTTAAAAGGTATTTTTCCAAAATATTTTTTCAGATTTCTTCGCTATACTCTGAAGAAGCGGAAAGGATTAGTGCAAGTGAATCGTGCAATTACGCAATAACGGCCTCGCGTCATTGTGTGATGAGAAAAGACAAATAGGCGATTTGAACACCTTTTTCTCGACCGATTGAAACGGAAATTGGGCTCGGACCTACAATTAATGTTAGCAGGCATCATACCAATTTTTATTTATCAATGTCGTAGGGTTTACAGGCTATAATGTTTAGAAGTATACGATTATATAGACCGACAGACAGTCAACCCTTTGACGGATTTGGCCCAAAATTTTATACGGACCTAGATTCCTGTTGATAAAACTGTGTACCAAATTTTATCCATCTAGGTATTCAAGTTTTTGAGTTATAGTGTTCACATGAACGCGGACAGACAGACTTCCCGTAGACGGATTTTGTCAAAAATTTGATAGACACCTACAAATTATGTGTCAAGATCACATACCAAATTTCATCCCCGTAGCTCTCATAGTTTTCGAGTTATCGTGTTCACAGACAGACAGACATCATTCCAAAATTGTGTTTTTCGGACTCAGGGAAAATCTAAAACGTGGAGATTCGTCAAAATCTCGAGATCGAATTTTTTGACGATTACTATACTTTCTCTTTGTATACGAGAAAGTAAAAAGCAAGCATATTTACTCGCATGTTGCCAATCAAGTTCAAGCATATTATTAGATACATGTTTTTTTTTGGGGGGGAGGGGGTTCGTTCACTTGCCTGCGCGTTGCCATTCCGTCTAGTGAAAATATTAAATGAATTTATTTGTGTACGAGTTATCATACATATGATTAAAAATGGGCCTTAAAAATTGGAGAAGTCACAGAAAAAAGAACGTGAAAATCAAACTGATATCGCTGAATAGATGGTGTTTTAATTTTAAAATGGGGTAATATTTTTTTCAAAAAATACAAGGTGGTCATAAATTACTGGACCCATTTAAAAAATTAATTAAAAAAAAAAACTAATAATGTTATAACTACGGTTGTTTTTTGTTTTTTTAATGAGAGCGCATTTTAAAAAGTTTTTTCTTTACATATATAGATAGATAGGTAACGCGCCGTTACGTTTGTCTAGGTCAGAGGTGACCATTTGGAGATGCGCGAAATCAAAGTTGTTAAGGGCGGTAACTAGAAAACACACACATACATTAGGGATAAAAAAATTTAAAGAATCTTGTTTCTCCAAGTGAATACTTGCTATTTAATAACTGTTCTACTTGAATAATTGATTATTACGAAGTGTAATTTTCAGGTTTCATTTGTTTGGCGTTGAACCAATATTATTGTAAAAATGGAATAAGATGTAAAATCAAAAATAAGTTCTGCGAATGTTATTAATTCGAATCATTTCACTTTTAAGTTAGCTTAAACTAACCATAACATCTATACTTATAAAAGGCAATGTTTATGTGCGTGCGTGTGTGCGATGTCCAGACGAATCTATTGCACTTACAGCCTTGAAATTTGGCACACGGGTAGTCTTAATGGTGAATCAATGAACCTCGAAGCCGGAATTTTAAAATTTTATCTATAAAATTTTTTATTTAATATTTTGTGTTGTTTTGGGTGATTTTTCGCACTAATTTCTCAATAGAATGGTTTTGAATAATTTTACGAAAAAAATAGATACGCCATCGCCTTGAAATTTGGACAGAGGACACGATTTCCGTTCTAATGAAGTTAGTTTCGAATTTCTAACGTAATTTACTGAATTTTGAGATTTTTTTTAAACTAGTCGGTTAAGCCTAAAAAACTTTGTTTGGAATTTCAATTTCTTGCATCCGCCGTTCTAATTTTGTTATCAATTTGAAATTTGTTGAAGTAATAAATATAACGCTTCTCCGTGATTTAAAACAAGAATGGTTAAAATTGAACAATTGGTTGAATTGTAATTAACTTTTTTCTGAAGTGTTAAAAAATTTTATTTTCAAAATTCCCTTCCCGATTCTTGGTAATCAAGGATAAATATTTTTAAAATTTTTTTTTCTAATTATTTTTAATCCAGTTTTCGTAATTAGTTATGGTTTGAGTGTTGGTAAACAAAACATAATTCATTGGAATTGTTACAAAATTGACTATATACATGCATTTTATATTTTTTTTCTCCTTTCACGTACTTAATTTTTGAATTGAATCTTTAAATGGAATTTTGTTATCTAAAATTTTATAAATTCATTTTGAATTAATTATCTCTTGAATATATGACGACAGGGTTAATTTTGCATTATTTTTACTTTGACAAAACGAAAGTAATTGTTAAAAGTAAAGTTACTAACAAAACGAAAGTCAGTGTCAATTGATTCATGAGTTCTGTTTGTCATGCTATTAATTTAGAACGTTTTCATTTTTGTTAACAGCCCGTATAGACGGGAACACATCTTCTAGTAGTATAAGAATGTCCATCGCTCAGAAAATTTAAAATTCTGACGTATAGTTTTATTGAACCTTTAAACTGTATTTACACCTATCAAATAATACGAAAGGTGCTCCAAATTTAGAAAATACAAGCAATAAGCTATAAAGTATTGATTTTTCAGTTGTAAACACTAATTAACAAATTGTTTACAAATTCAAAGTTATTGTTTTATTCAAAATGAAATCTTATTGTTAAAAGCTGAGAAATTGAATTTAAATTGCTTTTAATATGTAACTTGATATTTGTTAGAAAAAATATATCGTTTACGTAATAGCTACAGAAAAATAACAACAGAAGAAAGAACTATAAAATATTGTAAAAATAACTGATATTTTAGCATCTAAATTCTCCGAGATTTAGACAGAAGCCTAAAGGCATAGAATGGCAACTTTTTCCAATTCGAACTCAGTGGACCCCGTCTTTCCTAACAAAATATCATAATGGATTACTTTTATACGCGACATTTATCAATACGCATTTCTTTTCCAATCTGAATCTTCCTCCAACTCAACGTTTGGTAGAATTCCGAACAATGGTGCAAACATTCCTATAATGGTACTGTTTTGCATTAAACCCGAATTAAATTGAAAATCGATATCCAGAATGACCTTTCTTTCAAATCCTTCCTTACTCCCAGCCAGAGCTTCTTTTTCAATTCATTCGGCTTGTTGAAATCCGAAGAAAAGGATTTTAAAAGTACTTTTTAAACCATTAGTAAAAAGGTTTAAGGAATATTTACTGGTGTTCTTCTTTTTTACTGTTCTAGCAGTATTACGGTTTATTTCGGTCACGTGACTTGTCGAATAATTTCAATTTGGTATAAGAACCATCTTCAGTGTTCCAAGATGGTTCTTTCTGTCTGTCGAGGCCTAATATTCTACGTATTGATTGAAAGCCAGAACTGTTGCTGAAAGATTCGACTCTCGCTTCTGCCGTGACACGTTGTTTATTATAAATGGTAAATCATAAAAGTCGGAGTTATATTTCCATGAAATCGATTCATTGAAACCAGTGTTGAATATAAAATGTGACGGTGAAATCCGAAGAAAAGGATTTTAAAAGTACTTTTTAAACCATTACTGCTGTACTTCCTTTTTACTGTCCTGGCAGTATTACGATTTATTTCGTTCACGTGACATATCGAATAATTTCAGTTTGGTGTTTGTAAGTACCGTTTTCAGTGTTCCAAAGACTGTTCTTTCTGTCGAGGTTATTAAATTCTACGTATTTGATGGAAAGCAAGAACCGATGCTGAAAGATTCGACTCTCGCTTCTGCTTTGACGCATTGTTTATTATAAATAGAAGATCTGTGCCCGTCTAAGACGGGCTTTTAGCTTGCCAATAATATCTCAGATATGATTGTCACAGATTTACTAATGAAAGTTGTAGTAGAAACTCTCATGCGCATTGGCAGAGTGTTTAAAAAACAAAACAAAAAAAAGCATGAAAAACAGAAATGATAAATCAATTGACACTAACTTTTAAAAATATTGCAAAATATATCAAAATTAATGACTAAAATCGGTTCGAAAAAAATAGTGATTCGGAATAGAATGCACCACAAATTCAAATCTTAAGAAAGAACCCTTTTAACAAAAACCAAGTTATTCTATATTCATAGCATGAGAAAATAACTTTACTTTTAACAATTAGTTTCGTTTTGTCTGATTAAATAATGCAAAATCAAATTCAAATCTTAAGAAAGAACTATTTTTATAGAAACGAAAGTTACAAAATAAAAACATGCACCACAAATTCAAATTTTTTGAAAGAACTATTTTTAATAACTTAAAAAACAGAACTCATTCACCAACTCACTCAAATAAGAACTAATTAAAAGCAAATAGTAAAAAGCTTTAAAGATACTTATCCTTTGTTGCAATAACGATATTTCGCTGATTCAAAAAACTTCTAACTGATCGGCGAAGCGAGAATATTATAATGAATCAACATAAACGGGTAACAGATTTTTTTTTTCCTACCGCACATGAGTGAAGCAGCATAAATAAAAAACTAACTCAGCTCATAAAACCTGTCTAAATTAATTCAAAACAGTGTCTGCTAATTTATAGACGTAAACAGACCGCTGAGTCTGAATCTCTTTGGCACGTAGCCAAACAAAACCACGTGACCGTTACTTCCACGCTTGGCCTTTTCTAATATAGATGGGGAAAAACCTTAAAAATCGGAATCGTATTTCCGATGAAATCGATTCGTTGAAACCAGTGTAGAATGTGACGGTGTGATATTGGAAATCCTCACTTTAAATTATCTTTTTCAGAAAGACTGAAACGCTGCTGAATACTTTTTAAAATTTTATGTATCTTTTAAAACGGAAAGTTATTCGCGCTTTACAAAAATTAAATATCTAGAATTTTATTTCGTTTACTTCCTCGTCTGTTGTGAAACAAATCGAATGCGAAACCTAAAGAATGAAGTACAGCTATAAGATAAGATGATTGAAAAAGCGATTGTCTAAGACTTAAAAATTATTCTTTATTTATGAAAGTACCTGCATGCTTTCTTCAGTTGTGTTATTACTTTTCAGATAACATTCGAAAATGTTTTCGAAGTCTCCTCTATTATGAGACAAATTTTCATCTGTAACTGAAATAGTATTTCAAGCTTCATGTTGTTTCAGAAGTACAGTTTTTAAATAATTTGATTTAATACATGGACGATTACCGTTACAATTTTAAGCCGTTGTAGCAACTATTTAAAAATTTCGGCTAGCTCTAAAAGAAAATAAATAAACAAAGACAAAATGAATTTGGGGAAAACAGTTACTTTAAAACTATTTTTAATTAACAAATAAACAGTCACTACACAAAAGACACTTCACATTACACAAAATTAATATTTACAGTAAATAAAAATAAAGCTATAATACTGCTTACAACGGGGGAATAACTCAATCCCAGACAGGGAAACTAACTAATGAATATCATGGTAAAATATTCAGCAAGAGAGGGTGGCGCTGCAATCGTCCAATGGGATCGTTACAGACTCTCGACTCTGGGAGAAGACGTCCCGGACGAAGAGTCCGCTTTTGGAAAATACTTCCGAGGCCTACCTCTTCTTTATGGAAACTACTGGAATTTGTGTTCTTCTGAGGTAGTTCATAAGTGGCTTCAACATGTTTGTGTGGATAAGTTCCGAGAACTGATCTGGGAGTACTGGGATCAGAAAGGCTCATAAGTGGTAGAGATCTGTTTGTGACTACGAGACAAGGGCCTTCCTTTTCGGGTAAAACTTCTTGCTTCGTTTGTCACTTACTACTTTAGGGTGTGTAGAGTCACCCAGACCTTGTCTCCAGGCTGATAATAAATTGGTCTTCTTGCCTTTATCAAAATATTTTCTCTGGTCTTGCTTTTTTTGCTCAACCCGTTCTCTGATTTGGGGTGTTAAACGAGCAAAATGTTTCAAGTAGGGTGTTATCTCCGCTACAAAGTTGTCGTTTTCGATCAGACTTGGAAGATCATGGTTAACGTCGTCTGTTGTTCTTAAGTTCACGTCCAAATTAGATATGCTGGTGCGTGACCAGTAGTGTCACATTTTGATGTATTCATGGCAAATCTTAATCATTGCCAGCTTTTCATCCCAGGTATCGTGAGAGCATCACAGCAATACGTAACTGAACGAAGTATACTC
>BGPR01045118.1:0-12421 GCA_013235015.1 Araneus ventricosus | reverse complement strand
TGATCGACGGACAAATTTGTATATTCTGCTTTATATTATAGATTATGATATATGATATGTATTCATTATTCCTTAGGAAATTATATTAACCTTAATTTCTGAAAAGTGATATCTTTGACTGTGAAATCAAAAAGTGAGGAAACGTTATAACTAGACGTTTTATTCCTGTCTCAGATAGGTTTTTATCTTGCCAACAATATCTCAAATCTGATTCTCACAAATTCAGTAACGAAAGTTGTAGTAGAAAATCTCTTGGACATTTGCGGAGTGCTTAAGAAATAAAAAAAGCATGGAACGCAGGACTTTTGAATTAATTGACACTTATTTTCGTTTTGTTAATACCTTTATTTTTAACAATTACTTTTGTTTTTCCGAGTAAAAATAGTGCAAAAACCTCGAAATTAAAAAATATGCTAAATTGATGAATGCAAATCTTAAGAAAAATGAAAAAGTTATAATTTGTAGTACATTTTAAATGCAAATATATGTAACATTAAAAGTAAACAATAAATGTATCAACTGAAATTTTCATTATAAACAACATTCTTTGTGAAATGAACATTAAAAGTAAGCAATTAATGTATGAACTAAAAACCTTCATTCTAATCACCATTTTTGTGAAATATGTGTTGCAGTTCAACGACACTCCGTGTTACGTGGATTTTTTAATTGCAACTTTAACATGGTTGGGATTCCGGCATCTAGATAATGTGACATAAAGCTGAAATGGCCCACTAACATAAAAGTACGCCAAATGAAGATAGACCTCAAAATACTTTCTCTATATGAGATAAGGGAAACCTCAAAATAAGATAAGAGAAATTAACTTTGACTCTCCGCCTGCTCTGGTTCCTCTCCGCTGGTCCGGTGGGTCGTAGTCATTCTCACACTCCTGAGAGTTAGAGGCCGTGTCACCTCTATTCCACTATAGAATGACTTTCACTACAACTTTGAATTAGTGAACCCTACATATTTTTAAACATGATACTTATATTTATATTATATTGATGTAAAGGTTAAATTTCCGAAAAATTAACACGCTGCCCATTCTCAAGTCGTTCACTGTATTTCAAATGTAAAGAAAATAACGTCTTCTCAAATATTTTGTGTCGAAAACTTTACTGCCAATTTCAATATTTGCAAATGTCAAAATCTTATAAATAACTTTTTGGTAATAAAACTTATAAAAGGTTTGACTTTTAGTTGGTACGCAGATCAGCTGAAATTTGACATTTTTTTCGACATAAAAGGGATCGTATCCATATGTAGATACATAAGCTCTCTGCTTGAAGTCATCAGTAGTATTCTTATTAACGTAACACTTTAAAAGCAACTTTAAAGTTAAAATCTGCACGTTGTAAATTAATACTACCTGATACAACATAAATCTGTATTGGTTGAAATTTTATGGAAAATATTTGATTCTGTCTTGCTAAAAGATATTCAAGAGGCTTTTAAATTTTGTCCAAATTGTATTTGAGGTTAAATTGACATTGAACTCAAAGCTATAAAACTTTAAATCGCAACTTTTGCTTTATGATCGAACGTAATAAAGTGAAATATATAATTTATTTTTTAATTAAATATTAAAATCAATGCTAGGAATCTTACATTTTTATAATTATATAATATTTCTCTTATTGTTGATTTGTATTCATTTGCGAATGGACATACTGAACTGCCTCATCAATTTTAAGAATTTATATAAGACGTTGTAGAAATTCATTCATTGGTAAATTTATACCAGTTTTCATCCTCTCTCTACCGGCATCTTAATGTGCAATGCAAATCCTTTAAAAATGAGGCCGGTTTCTTAATTGGGAGCAAAAAATGAAGGTGATTTCTTTGACAGTGATAGTCGAAATATATATTAAGCCATATGTTATTATCACTTTCACTACATCTTTAAATCAGTGAGTCTCACATATTTTTTAAACATGATACTTATGTTTGTTTTATATTAATATTAAGGTTACATTTGCAAATAAAATTCCGCGGAGCCCATTCTCAAGCCGTGTAACGTAAATCTCAAAATTTCATAAGAGGTTTTCTACGCAGTAAAATTGTACCAACTTTAATATTTTCAATTGCAACACGTTTTAAAATTTCATAATAAAATTCCTCGTGAGAAAGTATACTGGGTTTGAATTTTACTTAATATATACATCTGCAGAAATTTGACATTTTCGTTTTTCGGCATAAATGGGTAGTCTCTTCGTATAGATACGTATGTTCTGTGCTTCAAGACAATAGTGGATTTCTTATCAATGAGACACTTAGAAAAAAACTTTAAAATTTTCATCCACATGTTGAATTAATTACTACTAGATGCACGATACAGCTTTATTGCTTCGGAATTTTCTGGAAGATATAATATTCTGTCTTTCTAAACTATATTCAAGTGCCTAGTAAACATTCTCCAAATTGAACTTGAGCTTTAATTTCCATTACACTCAAAGCGATAAAACTTGAAATCGTAAGTTTGGCTTTATGAGTAAAAGCATTAGATCAATATAAATAATTTATTTTGTATTTGATATTAAAATCAATGTTAAGATTCTCTCATTTTATATGGTTATATAATATTGACTTATTGTTGCTTTGAATTCATTTGAGAATGTACGTAATGAAATACCGCATCTCTTTTAATTGGGAATTTATATAAGGTGTTTCAACAATTAATTCATTAGTAAGTTTATACCAGTTTTCATCTCGCTTAACCGACATTGTAGTATGAAAAGGAAATCCTTTAAAAATTCGGACGTTTTCTTAACTCGGGGCCTAAAATGCAGGTTATTTGCTTACTAGAAATGTGGAACACAAATCAAAATTACTATTGTTTTTATTTTATTACAAAGAACCGATCATCGAATTTGCCCTTCCAAAGCAACAACATAAATTTTTCAAACCCTTATTTTTTCTTAATTCTGATACATCTCTCTATATTTGATATGAGTATACATTTATTCTATATTTTAAAAAAAATTTTGTCATTGGATTATTTTTTTCTTTTTACTTGTAAAAATTCTGATGCGTTATATATTTAGTATACGAGTAGAAAATCGAAATCTTCCAGAATCATTCCGTTCCATTTGAAGTGTAAGCAGCTGATTAATCGAAAATTAGTAACGGAATAGCCTTGATTTAATAGAAAACAGGAAATGGGCAAAGGACAATAATCATTTATCAAAAATTATAAGAACAAACTAATAAAATTAAAGAAAAAGACTTTCGAAATTTAACCCATTAAACGCCAAACTATAAGGGATAGTTTTTTTGCTTCACGAATAATATTCATTGTTTATTTGAACCTATATAATATTAATTTACAGTAAAATTGGCAAAGATAGTCTTAGATTTTGAAACATCGAGTGTTGATTTTACGGGTGGCAATCTCTGGAGATTTTTTCATGTTCAAACTGAACATCCTCCCGCTCCGGGAGAATCAAGGATATTTTGGAAATGGATCGAGTGATTTCTTCATCACGAGTTCGAACTGCGACCACTCGAGTTCGGTCTTCTTGTCTTGGAAAAGTCTTGACGATTCGACCAAGGATCCAGTGGAGTGGAGAGTAAGCAGGGTTTTGCACAAGGACTAAGTCGTGAACCTTGGAGTTCTCTTTTCAGTGAAGCCCATTTTGATCGGTGTTGTAGATGATGCAAGTACTCTCTGGACCATCTCGACCAGAAGTGATGCGTTGATCTTGAGTTGCTTGCCAGCGAACAGAGAGAGGTAGTTTCGGTTGAGAATTTGTAGATTCTGGCAGATCTAGAAGAGACGATCCGATGAGGAACTGTCCGGGAGTGAGAGCATAGATATCAGAAGGATCGCTTTACATGGGAGTTAGAAGGCCTGAATTTATACAGGCTTCGATTTGGCAGAGGAGAGTGATCATTTTCTCGAAATTGTAAGATTCTAGATTCTTATGAGATGATGGTTTGCCAGTTTTATTGAGGCTCCCTACGCTTTGGTTTTGGAAATATAGAAGGATGAAATGCCACTTTGTGCCAGACCACCACAAATCATGCGGTGATAACTCTTCAGCATTAAGCCCCTAGATGCACAGTTAGATGGATTATTTTTTCCCGGAATATAATTCCGGGTTTTATTGGCTAATGAATTTGATTGACTCGATGGATTGCGAATTGGTTACCCTTCGAAGGGGGATATAAATCCAACAAAAAGAAATTTGAGAGTCAGACAAGAGAAATATGCTACGAATTGGCACTGAAATTAATCTGATCACTGATTGATAAAGATGGGCGAGTAAACTTCAGAGCAAAGTTCAAATCTCGGAATTGTAAATTGTTTGAGTGGTGCGACTCTTGTTGAGCTTTCTTCAGAGGTTAACTTTTGAACTATTTTTTTCTTTTTCAAAACAAATCCCCATTGCTTCACGTATACTCAGATGAAATCAGGTCATTCTGACCAGTGGTTCTTTTTTTACAGCCTTTTGAATGTGCAACTTTAATTATAATCACTCTGTATATTAGAATGCCATAAATTTTCATTCATTCATTTAAAATATCGATCATAATATTAAACTTGCAATTCTAACCTGGGGTCACCTGAATTATTTTTACCTTAACTAAGATATGCTTAGCTGACTATAAATGATATCTCTAGCAGAATTGGAGTAACTGTCTGATGAAAGGCCGGGAGTCTGTGAAGTCAGCTGCAATTCTCGCCGTCGAGAGGCGCTGCGGCTGTTTACCAATCGTAGACTAGAATTGTTCGTCGCTCGTCCAATGTTCAGATAAGATACTAATGGTAAAACTATTTCATTCAATTCCATACCGCTCTAATGTTCTTAATAGAGCAGTATTTATACCAAAATAAAGAAGTATGTTTCTTGTTAATTGTGTGAAGAAGTAAATAAAATAATTTTTTATAATAATTCTCTTATCGGGAACAGTTGACAGCTTTTGCAATACATTGAAATAAAGAATATATCTGTTATTATATTTGATCATAACACAGTTTCATTTAGATGATTCACATAAAACAGCTGCTAAAAAGAGAAAATTAATTTAATTAGTTTGTCTAAAGTTTTGCTTCTTAAAAGCTCTTTTCTGATATGATCTTACTGCCTAACGTACTCATAAAATGTTTACAACTAACGTCTTCAAAACATAACTTTTTAAATGACGAATTTTAAATATTCATTTGCATTAAAAACAGAAAATAATACCGAAGAAATTTATCACTATTAAAAATTGAAAGAGATAAATCATCTGCAATTGAAAGAGATAAATCATCCTAAAATGTAACTGATTGATTCAAAAACTATCTGTACTTTTAAGAAACATTTTACAAAGGATTTGTCTTTATTGCGTTTATCAAAATGACTTAGACCCAATCGTTTTCTACTTTCTGGTTGATCCTTGTATGTTTTTAGTATTTATGCAGATTGTTTATAACCCGTGAGACTCTCCAAAGAGACACACGAAATAATAGAAGAGTGAAGAGCAAAGCCTCGAAGAGAGACAAAATAAATAAAATTAAGCATTTAAACCAAGATAAGAAAACATGCCTTCCTTTAAAATAAAACATGAAATGTCACTCTTGGTTAATTGGTGTCCTGTGTCCTAATTCAGATTAAAGACAAAAACAAATAGTCAGATAGATTTTTTCCATACAGATCGAACAAGAACGGCTCCGTTACTTTTTATAACGAGATTTTGATGGCGTATGTCTGATTTTTGTTTCACTGACTGCTCTCGAGCTTCAGGCCAAGTGCACATCGAATTTTTGTCGGAATAGACTTTAGTGGAAGAATATCGGAAATGTGCTTAGCGCCGTGAAGTAAATTTACAGCAATCGTGTAGTTCCGACCTCTGTAGAAAATTCTGAACAAAAGTGTCATTAATGAATTGCCCGACATCTCAGCTCAATAGGAGATATGTGTGTGGTTAACAATGGTCATCAATGTAGGTAACACCGCTAATCACTTATCCAACTTTTTGTCTCTAATAACTTGTCCGACACAAATCTCATGTGTACACCAGGTGTTATGGAACGCCTAAGGCTTGGCAACGCCATGCGTTAGCTATAAACTAACTTGAAGGCAAATACCATCCTTAAAATAACAGGAGGGGACAAAAAACGTTCTGAGGAGAAAGAATTGTATAGACATGTTTTTTTTGGGGGGGGGGGGGGGGGGCATGTAAAAATCTGAACCAAAAATTACCAGTAGAGGGCGCTGTTATAAGCGACGGAATAAGTACATAAATAAATGAGAACAGTAAATTTTTATTGCAACAATATGTGTGCGGTATGCCTTCAAGCACAATGTACAATACATTGTAGACACTTCACGTAGTATTCTTACGAGAAATCATAAGTGGAGTTGTTGTGAGTATATGGGTCTATAAATAACAGTTTAATTTGCATATTTCCAACATATTCGCTCTTTACAGCGCCGCCTAACGGTGATTTTTGTACTTTCTTTCATTCCGAAAAAAACCCATGTGTATGGAATGCTTAATCCGCAAGCCGTTTTCAAATCCTATTATTTTTCGTATTTTCTGCTAATGGTTTTTTTCACTAAATGCAGTTAGTGCGTGCTTGATTTAAGTTCAAATGAATCTTCCTATTTAATTTCACTTTCAAGAAGTGACTCAGTAACCAGAACAACAAACCATGCTCATCCCGGTATATTCTTCGAATCAAGACGCGAAAGCTGCCTTAGAGTTTTTTATACTTTTCACTTTTCCTTTCCAATCCAATGATTCTCGATATGCCCCTCTGACGTATAAACAAAACAGAACTTTTTAAACATTCAGTGAAGAAGTTTTCTTAGTGCATCATAAGGCGGTCATTCTCAGTCGCTCCACACCACGCAAATTCATCCAATACAAGTCACTCTGATCCCCGACCTTCGCCTTCTCTGGTTTCCTAGGTTACATACCCAAAGTCTTCCGACTCCCGCACAAGTACCTTCCCCGCAGCACTTATGGTCGTCCCATAGCTCCCCGCCATGCCAATTCCGACGAGTTTCTAACATTGACGTTTGGTTTTGGAGTGGAACGCTTGTCAATGACCAGCCTTATTCTGTAAGGTACAAATTTAAGTCACAGCTCTCTCTTTTTTTGGTTATTTTCTATGCACAAGTCGATATTGTTTCTTTTCATTCATGTTTCTACATGCATTGTTTCCTTAAGAAAAGAAGGAGATTCGAAACTCTAATCCGAAACATCATTTTAAGCTTGATCCAAAAGTCTTGTTGTCGTTTAGCTTGATTGCATCAGCACTTTCTTAAGATTTTTATATTGCTCAATTTACAAAAAGCATGCCACCCTAGAAACATTATTTTTTAAAAAACAAATCGGGAGCTTCCTCCTCTCTACTTTCTCGCATACTTCCACAAAATGATGTCACTTATAACTTATAGCGCACGAAAATAATTTTGTGTAGGTGATTTGCAAACAAATGTTTCCGAATGACTAAAAATAAATGAAATGCTATAGAAGGATACGCAATTGGATTAATTCCCTTTGACGAAATTTGATAAATTGTGACACATATCAGCGCTTTTTCGTTAAGGGAGTTCCATTCGTCGCCAAGCTGAAATGGTTACTCGAGAAAGCGAACTACGCGAACAATTTGGCTTTTAGACGAACGGGGTTCCGATAGGCTTCCACTAAGGTCTCTAGAATTTGTCTATCTGCTCTGAATTCTAGCTGCATATTACTATTACTTACCTATCATTCCATAGAAATTGGCTATTTTTCTCCGGAATTCATTAACGGATAAGTTTCTTACATATCTACAATTTTAGAGTAAAGAACCCAATTCAAACTTCATCGATTTAGCTCTCCGTGTTTCTGAGACATTGTGTTTGAATGCATATACAGATAACTTCCGTTGAAGGATTAATCCAAAGTGTTAAAATGGGGATTAAATGTTAAAATGGGCTGAGGGGTTAATATATAGGTTAAAATATTTGAATTTTAGTTCAGGAGTCTAGAAACCTTATTTTCAGGACCATTATTAATGATTGATATTTATATTCAATTATGAAATGATCAATTGGTGCTAAAAATGAATGCAAATAAAATACAATTTTCACTTCACTTAATTAATTTCCTACCATTTCTAGACTACCCAAAAATTAATAGCCGATAGTGGAAGTATAGCTGAAACAAAAGTTGTACATTGCATTCGCATAGAAAAGTAGAGAGATTAAAGAAAACAAATTTTTTCGAATTAAATATATTTATTTACACAATTAAACTTATATGTGCCAAATGTAAATTAATAATACTCTCGAATATTGAAATACAAAAAATTCTCGTCTACGCAGAGATCTCGTGATGCACACGACATACAGATTATACATTAGTATAAAAATAAGTAAAAACTATTTGAAATGCTGCAGACTTTTAAATCTATAAGATAAACTAAAGTTAGAGAGCTCTCGGTTCCAACTTTTATTTAACGTAGCATTACTGGACAAAATTTTGTTAATCGAAAAAGATATTTTACTGCTGCCGTGATGAACCAGTTTTCTTGGCGTGACAAGAAGCAAAAAATTCGAAAGGTTTGGTGAAATAGCAGATTTCCTACTGCATAACAGTTAATGCACTGGATAACTTTATTTCAAGACGATTTTAGACTCGCTGGTAGCCGTAATTTTACCTCATTCTTTACACTCCATTGTAGTGGCACTTCTTCGTTCTGATGAGGCCCATGACAAAAAGTCCGCTGTTTGCACAATAAATCAGCAGCCTGTCACTTTTCAAAGAAACTCTTTAGGTGTTGTTTCCGCTTACCATCTTTGTAGAATTCATCACATCATTTCACATTATATCTAATTGCCCATCTGCACACCTGAGAGGATGAGAAGCGAAAAGGCCTCACGGCTGTGGCCCCTCAGATGCACAACTCTTTTTCACGTTCAGACAAGTCAATCTAGTTACACAAAGGAATATCTCCCATCCAGGTGATGCTCGACAGTTCACACACAAAAACTTCCGCCGTTCAAAATAGCGAGCATCGTGAAATAAAAGTAATTTACATTTTAATAAACACTGAAACATTAAAATAAATTACATAAAAAGTTAAAGCAATTAATAATTAAGTTGATTACTAGAAAAATAAAAATGATAAATTAAGATATTTAATAAAACTGTAAAAAATTCCGTTCATAATTTGAAAGATGCCAAAGTTGCCACAAGATAAGAAAGAAACTTTGGTTTCGAAAATGAAATTATTTAAAAGTACTGGTAAAGCCGAAAAATGATGTAGATGCATTTTTGCAAACTAATACCAAGTTTCTTAAAGATCTTCAATTTCGGTGTAATGACTATAAAACTAATTTCATCCATTTAGAGTTCGACTCTTTGAGTCATCGTGTTTCTATTATACATAGATAGACAGGGATTATATATATTGATAGAACTTCAAAGGTTTTTATTTTGTACTCATATAAGTTTAAAATATAATGATTTTTTGATATCTCGAGGTTGCCTTTCTTTATGGGCATAACATGCGCACAGGACAGGAACATATCGCAATGATTGCCGTTTACAAGGACTTGAAGTCATCATACACGACAAAACAATAACTAACAATATCAAAAAAAAACAGAATAAAGAAATTCGTCTCGTGAAACCTTCTTTTAATTATTAAGAGCCCGTGTTTTTAAAAAATTGATTTTGAAATGTTTTTTCTTTCATTTATTAAATAAAACACGGGGAAAATAATTTTAAAAATCCTATTTTGTTTTAAGTAGGGTTTACGGCTAAAAGCAGTTTGTTACCAACTAACAACACTGGGAGTAATTTCAGAAAAAAATCCTTGATAAAATTCTATAATTTCAAACACATTCGAATTTTAATAATTAATAATACAGGTAAAAAATTTCCTTCAACAATGTAGAATAAAATACGGTATTCCCAAGCGTACAAACAAAGCTAAAAAGATTCAGCCTCAAGTGAAAAACACCAATTTATTTTTTTATCAGCATTCAGGCTGCCATCTATATGTTGTAAATTGATTTAATAAAACAATTTCAGTATGCATCCTATTGGCAACAACAGGCATTAGAGCCTTAGTCTTATTCTCCAGATTTTAGATGACAAAATTGGGTGTGTTGCTTAAAGGGTGCTTGGGTGTGTTGCTTGAAGGGTGCTTGGGTGTGTTGCTCGAGGGGTTCTTGGGTGTGTTGCTTACTGGGCGTTTAAAGGTTAAGTCAGTCAGGCACATGTGCACAATAACGGAGAGGAAGAGAAAAGACATATTCGCCATCTGTGCGCACTTTCAACAATACATATTTAACGTTAAATAAGCAAATTTTCTAAACACAAAAAATGCACTAACAATATATTTAAGTTTTTGAGTTAGCGTCTTCAAGACAGACAGGCAGACAGACTTCTCATAGACAGATTTCTTCCAAAATTTAATAGAAATTTGCAAATTCCTTGTAAAGACCACATATCAAGTTTTATCCTTCTATCTGAAAGCTGTTTTGATTATTGTTTACAAAGACCGAAACACACAGCAATAAACATATTTCAAAAAGGGAGGGTTGTAAACTTGGATATTCAACAAATCTTGAGGTCGAACTTCCTGCGATTACGATACTTTCTCTTCGCACTTGAGACTGCAATAAAGAGCTATAAAATCCTTATTTTCATTTTTGGTGTCTAAATAATTGAAGTGAAGTCACATGCATACATTTTAATCGAAGGCTAAGTAAGGCAAAATTGTCAAACACATCTGCTTTTTAAACATGAATAAGCTATCAAAACATACATAGGAAAATGATAAATCAATTAAAGTTTATCATGCCAGCTAACATAAAAAGTACCTCCAAGAAAAGTGTACAATTTTCTCTCATCCCCACTGGGAAAAGCTGTTATATCTTCTAAATTAAAAAATTTCAAAACTGCTTAGTTTTCCCAATTGAACCAATTAGGTTCAGGTTTGATAATCACTGTTCCCTTATTGTTCCTCTTCGTTACTGGAGTGAGGAAGTGACATTTGCTTGTTTTTCGCAACCTTTGGTGTGATAAAGCCTTCCCAAATTCTTCCTTTATCAGCTGCCTATCTCTGACCAGTGACCACGAACTTCCGTCGTTTATTTAGAGATTAGGATTAGCCTTCCGTAAATCTTATTAGCGTCTACCTACAGCAGAAATTTACCTTTTCACTCTAACAGTATCTACAGGAAACGAAATTAAGAGCAAGTACCAAAATCTTATTCCTGCTTCTCTTTTTTATATTCTCTCGTATAAGAAGCATACAAAAAGAAAGCATTGTAATCGTCAATATTTCGACCTCCAGATATTGACGAGCCACCACATTTTAGACCTCTCCGAGTGAAAAGATATCCGACAATGCGGGGCCATGGGGCGGAGTTCTGTCTGTCCATGTATATGAGAGCGAAGACTCAGAAAAAGTTCCTCTTTATGGATGGAATTCAGTATACAGTCATTACAGTAAAATTGTAGATCTTTAAGAATTATTGGAACCTCCTACAACGACAATGTTAAATTAAATATTTTCTATGTACTTTTTCACAAAATTTGTTATAGATACATGTTTGAAATTCTTAACACAATTAAACAATTTTAATAATAAACTATCTCATTATACTAAAATGTTTATTTTGCTAATCTTGAATTATTTTTATAAATTTACAAAATATTTTATATGGAAATTTTGCCCTTTATTTACACGAAAAAACTTGTAAATTTTTTTTGTTTTTTTTTTAAAAATAGCTCTTTTCAGCAAATGACAGGACACATAATAAACATGGCATAAAAATGGCATACATATGAACAATAGTTTTTGAGAAAAGATGTTCATAGAATATGAGAAATTAACATTTAAAAAATCATTTTAATGTAAAATTACTTAACTATCGGAACATTCTTGCCTTATATTCTAAATTATCCACATTATTTTAAGACATCATCGTTTCTGTTCCTTTTAAGTCTTTTTTTTTGATAGATTGATTAAAGGAGTTAATGGGATTTTCAGCTTCAAAAGGAATCTTATCCTCTATTCATTCCAAAGTTTTTTTCAACCCGCTTCAAAAAACAAGGGAAAATTGCCATCAAAAGACGAACTAAACTATTGCCGCGCTAATTCGGTCAAGACCAAAAAAATAATATGACCCTTTTACTGGACAAAAGCAAGTTTTATTGATTGTAAAATGTAGATCATTACTTTGAAAATAAAATTTAAAGCGCAAAATAAATTAAAATTCTACCACTGACATTTACATGCAAGCAGCGAGCTTCACTATCTGTACACTCTGTCCCAAAAGTTTATAGAATCTTCTATTTTGCCTATATTTTTTTTGTTGTATATGATGTATTTCGATGTAACTTACTGTATGGATATGTTATGTCTATTATATTGAAAAAAAAACCGTAGTTCTACCCCGTATATTTAATACCAATTTGTAAG